>PVJS01023457.1:0-29582 GCA_004027185.1 Glis glis | reverse complement strand
CCCTATTTTTTATACTTTATTTTGAAACCGGGTCTCACGAAGTTGCGGAGGGGCTCACTAAGGAGAGAGAGAGAGAGACAGAGAGAGAGAGAGAGAGAGACAGACAGAGAGAGAGACAGAGACAGAGAGAGAGCTGAGGCTGGCCGCAAACCCGGATCCTCCGGTCTCGGCCTCCCAAAGTACTGGGATTACAAGCGTGCGCCACCACGCCCGGCTGGCACAAGGATTTTTAAAGTAATTTGCTTTGGAAGGATGGTACAGAAGAGTTATTTCATTAAAAATAGGGGTCTTAAAACTTCAAGAAGAATTTCACTTTCTTTTCCTCCTCCTTACATTCCCCCTCCACTAAATGAAAAACAAAACAAAAAGACAGTAAATCAGACTCACTGATGCACTTTGAAAACCCTCCCGTCTCCTCCCCAGATACTCAGCTAAACCAACGCAAGTGGGAAACACTGTGCGCAGTAACCGAGCACCCAGTGTGTTGTGTTCAGTTCCCAGCTTTCCTGCTCCGTTTCTCTCTCTCACATAGGTTGTGTAGATGCCACTACCTGACTTGAAGCTTGTGTGTTCAGTGCGTATTGTATATGAAATCCTTTGAAAAAGGACTAGGTCAGGTTATTCAGTTTGAGAGTCCTAACTGTAATTAAAGAACCTTAATATACCGTGTTTGATTATGAGTGGCCTACTTACACCCTGTTGCCAACAGGAAAAAACTCCTCATCCATTCTTTCAGCCTGGCCAGTCTAGCCACCGCCTCGGCTGCCGCGTCCTGGCGGAGCATTATAACGATGCCGTCATTTTTCCGTTGTTACCTGGCTGTGGGCTGTGGGAGGGAGCGCGGGCACTGGTAGCAGGAAGTCGCCCTTTTAATGAGCAGCACAATGGAGACTGGGTAATTAGAGCAGTTCAGAACCGGGCCGGCCTCTGCGGGTGACTTGCACATTAGCGAGGCATTGCTATGGGAGGTTACAGCACCACTGTTGTTCCTCAGAAGACTCGGAGGGCAGAAGTCACAAAAGAGAATCCCTATTAAGATAATTAGCTCAGAGAGGATATTTCACTGGATGGTCATTTCTCATGCGAAGCCACAGCCGCCTCTTTTTGCTGCTTTTGTCCTAAAAATCAGTTTATTTTACTGTTTGGGTCAGATTTCTATCTTTGGAAATTGTTCAGACATAGGGTAAGGCAATTTTATATGTATATACAGCATTGGAACATGCAAAAGAGAAATATTCAATGACAGAAAACTAATAAACTATCCAGATTATGAATCAGCATATATGGATTTTAAGTAGATCAGTTTAGATTGGAGTTATAATGTAATATACTAGACAGGAAAATCAGCAAGAAGTTACCCCAGTTCCATCCATATTCCCAGTTTATTTGAAGCAGGAGTATGATTCTTGGATCAATTAGATCTACCCAAGCACATTGGAAACATAATTCTTAAATTCGAATGCATTAAAGAGGTCTTAAGGTAATCTCTTATAACATTGATATCTTTAGTCGATAGTATTACTGTCAGTAGGTAGTACTCACAGTATATAAGAACCCAGCCGTCCCGCGATGTGACATCATGTCTCCATGACGACAGTTCATCCTCCTCCCCTTCTGTACCCTCAAGAAGTTCTGCCTCCACAGAGTTATCACCACATTCAAGTCCTCGGCCTCAGTGCTTTTGTTTCTTCTCTAAAATTTTTTTTTTTTTTTTTGCGGTACCGGGGATTGAACGCAGGGGCGTTCTACACCTCCACGCTACGCCCCCGGCCCTATTTTTTTATACTTTATTTTGAAACCGGGTCTCACGAAGTTGCGGAGGGCCTCACTAAGTAGAGAGAGAGAGAGAGAGAAGTGAGGCTGGCCGCGAACCCAAATCCTTCAGTCTCCGCCTCCCAAAGTACTGGGATTACAAGCGTGTGCCACCACGCCCGGCTAAAATAATTTTTTAAAAAACTTTATTTTACTGATTGCAAAAATGATCCTTGATCATTGTAAAATATTCAGAACTTACAAAATAAATCTAAAAAGTAAGTCACCAAGCTGGGCGTGGTGGCGCACGCTCGTAATCCCAGTACTTGGGAGGCTGAGACCGGAGGATCCGGGTTTGTGGCCAGCCTCAGCTACTAAGTGAGGCCCTCCGCAACTTAGCGACACCCTGTTTCAAAATAAAGAATAAAAAATAAAAAGTAAGTCACCAGCCAGGTGTGGTGGTGCACGCTTGTAATCCCAGTACTTGGGAGGCTGAGGCAGGAGGATCGTAGGTTCGAAGCCAGCCTCAGCATTTTAGCCCTCTGCAACTTAGTGAGACCCTGTTTCAAAATAAACAATAAAATAGATCTGGGGGTGTAGCTCAGAGGTAGAATGCCCCTGGTTCAATCCCAAGTGCCATAAAAAAAGGTAAATCACCTTAATTCTCACCACCCAGTATTAATATTTTAATGACTATTCTTTGGGACATCTCTGATTGCCTGTTGTTCTTTAATTTTTTTTCGTTCTTTTTTTTTGGGGGGGGGACTGGGGACTGAATCCAGGGGCATTCTACCTCCATGCTATAACGCCCCCCAGCCCATGATATTTTTCATTTTGAAATGGGGTCTCACTAGGTTGCTGAGAATCTTGCTAGGTTGCTGAGGCTGGCCTCAAACCTGCAATCCTCCTGTCTCAGCCTCCCAAGTACTGGGATTACAGGCATATACCACCATGCCCAGCTTTTATTCTTTAATTTTTTTTTTTTTTTTTTTTTTTTTTTTTTTTTTTTTTTTTTTTTTTTTTTTGGTCCTGGGGATTGAATCGAGAAGCATTCTAACTCCAAGCTACACCCCCAGCCTGATTTTATTTCTTATTTGGAAACAGGGTCTCACTAGGTTGCTGAGAGCTTCTCTAAGTGGCCGAGGCTGACTTTGAACCTGCGAACCTCCTGTCTCAGCCTCCCAAGTACTAGGATTACAAGCGTGTGCCACCACGCCTGGCTTCATTCTTTAATTTTTACCTTTTTTTCTTATATCACAATTTTTTTTAAGATTCTGATAGAAGCAGAAAATGCATATATATACATTTCTAAATGTCTTTAAAACTTTAAATATGATTTTGGGAGCTCTGGGGGCCTGCTTGTGACCATGGTGTTTAGCAGACTTCTTCATGCCACAGGATATCCTGGATATCTTACATTTCAATAAATATGAGTTTACACTGTTCCATTGGTGCACAGTATTCTTTGTATAAATGTGCTATAATCACAGAACCAATTGCCTTATGCTATTATAAAGAGTGCGGTCGTGAATGTTCTTGTGAAGGTCCCATTTTGGTCTGGAACCTGAAAAATGATTCACTTCTCCCCAGGAAACCTTCTTTAGTTGTAGTCATTGATTAAGACCTAAATTCGCCGGGTGTGGTGGCACACGCTTGTAATCCCAGTACTTTGGGAGGCGGAGACCGGAGGATCCGGGTTCGCGGCCAGCCTCAGCTCTCAGTGTTTCTCTCTCTCTCCCTGTCTCTCTTTCTCTCTCTCTCCTTAGTGAGGCCCTCCGCAACTTTGTGAGACCTGGTTTCGAAATAAAGTATAAAAAATAGGGCCGGGGGCGTAGCGCGGAGGTAGAACGCCCCTGCGTTCAATCCCCGGTACCTCAAAAAAAAAAAAAGACCTAAATTCAAGCCACACACAATGTGGCACACACTCTAATCCCAGTACTTGGAGGCTGAGAGAGGATTGCAGGTTTGAGGACAGCCTCAGCAAGTTAGGGAGACTGTTTCAAAATAAAAAATAAAAAAGATGGAGGTATAGCTCGGAACTAGAATGCCCCTGGGTTCGTTCAATCCCCAGTAACAAAAAAAAAGACCTAAGTTCATTCCATTCACAGCCCTTCCTGAAGGAAGGGAAAAGAAAACCCTAATTGGAAGAGCAAGCATCTTGGTCAGGAACACGGACTGTTGCAGGGAGTGAGTGGAGTATGTGTGCACACACATGCACTTCTTAGTTTTGCACAAGGAATAGCGCACTGTAAGTACAGTAGCTTCCAATACTAATAGAAATACCAAGCCTGAAAAGCACTGGAAAAATTAGCATTTGATAGGATGCCACGCTTCTATTCAAAAGTCTTGTCTTTTCCATCAGACGTTAAGTATCTCAGTGACAGAAACCAAATTATAATTGTTGAGCATCTTGCATAGAGTACTATGCTAGTGTAGTAGATGCTTATCAAATACATGGAGGTTGAGCGAATCTATTAAAAACTCAATAATGAAAAAACTAAAATCTAAGCCAGTTTTCAAAGGTTCTGATTTCTGGGGCGCTTTCAAAACAGTATATAGGCAGATGTTTTGCATTTTACAGAGAAAGATCTAGAAATGTGGTAGTAACTGATTTAAGTTGCATGCTTTCAAAACTGAAGGGAGTGACGTTTTATTTCTCTATTTCTGCTTCCTTGGGTATTTCTTTTTATTTTCTGGGCACAGATGTACATATTTGATCATGTGGATGGACACTTCAGAATAGAAAAATGACTGTTACCATAATGGATTTCTGTAGGGCCAACTCTGGCTCCTGTGTGCAGGCCTTCGTTTCTGAGCTGCCGTCCCTCTGACACATGCTGTTTATGTTCCAGGTGTCATTACTGCAAGTCATCGTGCCACGTGTCTTCTCTCCGAATTCCCTATGCCTGCAAGCTGCTCTTCCAGGAACTGCAGTCTATGAACATTATCCCCAGGTTAAAACTGTCCAAGTACAACGAATGAGGAAAGACAGCTATTTAAAGACGATGATTGATGAGTCTAATGCAGAAGGGACTGAGGCTACTTCTGCTCCCGTGAAGAACTTCTGTGATGATTTTCTCTCAAAAACAAACTGATGGAGAAGCTTTCTGTGTTCTAGAAGACTGACTAGACGGCCTTGATCAGTGAGCTCCGACCACATGGGCTGCAGTGCAGTTAGATCCACAGTGGACATGACCTAAAGGGTGCCTAAACTTGTATTCATGTTCCCGTATCTTGAAACTGAGTCATTAGGAAGACCGGACTCTTTAAAAAGAATGTTCCAGTTTAAATTCCTCATGATGTCTCCTGCTTAGCGAAACTCCTGGTTAGCGAAGATGGAGGGACGGTCTGAGTTGGTTCCATGGCTTTGCTGAGGTGGCTGTGTCCAGGCAGCGTGTGCAGGGGGAGGCCTGTGGGACGCTGAGGTGGCACCAGTACAGCAGTGGCCTTTGCATCTGGTACTGCGAGGGGACACATTTTCTCAACAGTTAAATCTTGTCTTTACACACCCAAACTTTGTGGAAAACCACAAAAAATCTTGGTGAAATGTTATAAATATGTTTGTACTTTGTTAGGCAAGAATGCCATCTTTCCTCATAGACCCAATTACTGCTGTTTTGATCAGACTATGAAATATTTATTAAATATCTGAAGGTAAGTCTATGGGCACTTTGTCATTTTCTGTGTTTCTGTTCCTGTTAGCATGTTAGCTGTCCATTCTCTTCTATTTGTTTATTTGGTACTAGGGGTTGAACCCATTCTACCTCTGAGCTACACCCCAAGCCTGATTTTATTTTATTTTTTTTTTATTTTGAAATGGCCTCACTAGGTTGCAGAGGCTATTCTCAAACCTGTGTTCCTCCTATCTCAGCCTCCCAAGTACTGGGATTATAGGCGTGCGCCACCACACCTGGTTCATTCTCTTTTTTAATCAGGCTTCCTTGCCCGTTTCTAATTTAACTGCTCTGCCCTAAAGCTGAATAAACATTTATGCTAAGAATTTTTCATAAAATAAGAGAACAGCTTTGCATAGTGGTCCAGGGCTGCATTCCCAGCATGTCACATTGAAGACATCCCACAGAATATTAATAGTTATTATACACCCACAGGAATCAAGCTCCAGTGTCAAAATACAATGGAGGAGCCGTGTTTGACTAAGTTAAACCTAACATAGGACTTTTTCAAAACTTTCAAACACCTCAAGCTATCATGTATTACCCTCCAAGGGTAAGACAGGGAACTACACTAGTCATTGGCTTTGTTGTCTTCCATAATCAATATATCAGGAAGGCTTCACAGTACAAGCAGAATGAAGGACGCTGTGCAGGTGAGTGGGCCTCCTCAGCCTTCGCTTCAGTGACTCAGTAGGTTATTTTTTAAGCCAGGCATGGCAGTGCACGCTTGTAATTCCAGTACTTGGGAGGCTGAGGCAGAAGGATCGCAAGTTTGTGGCCAGCCTCGGCTACTTAGTGAGACCCTCCGCAAGACCCTGTTTCAAAAATAAAGAATAAAAAATAGGGCTGGGGATGTAGCTTGGAGGTAGAATGCCCCTGGGTTCAATCCCCAGTACCACAAAAAAAAAAAAAGTATTTTTAAATTCCTTGCGTTTTTTTTAGCCCTAGGAATTGAACCCAGGGGCATTCTACCTCTGAGCTACACCCCCAGCACTATTTATTCTTTATTTTGAAACAGGGTCTCACTAAGTTGTGGAGGGCCTCACTAAGTAGCTGAGGCTGGCCAGGAACCTGGATCCTCTGGTCTCAGCCTCCCAAGTACTGGATTACAAGTGTGCACCACCACACCCGGCTAAATTCCTTGTTTTAAAAACAGCCAATTAGATCTATTTTCACCAACGATGGAGTAACTTTGTACAGGCCCCCACAAAGACTTGCCAGCCAGGTCTGAAGCAGCACAGGAATGAATAAGGCTAAAAGCTACTAAAAACCCACATGCCAGCCGGACATGCTGGCACACGCTTGTAATCCCAGTACTTGGAAGGCTGAAACAGGAGGATTACAGGTTTGTGGCCAGCCTCAGCTACTTAGGCCCTCCGGAACTTAGGCCCTGTTTCAAGATAAAGAATTAAAAAAATAGGGCTGGGGATGTAGCTCAGAGGTAGACTGCCCCTGTGTTCCATCCCTGGTACCACAAAAAAAAAAAAGCCGCATGCCAAAACCACTGAGTCTATGACCTTGACCTGAGCTTTGCAGAATCAGACTGGAAAGATAAAACCATGGGCTCAACTCGGCCAAGACACCAAACAAGAGGACAAGATCCCACGTGGAAAGGAAGCTCACTGAGGTGAGCTCAACTTCACCACCACTCTTCCCCTTGGGTTGTCAGCTCGGGCTGTCGTAGCAGAATACCACAGGTGGAGATGCACTTGCTTACAGTCATGGAGGCGCAAGTCCAAGATGGCGGCACCAGCAGGGCGGGGCCTGCGAGGGCTCTCTTCCTGGCTGCTGTCAGCCGCTTTCTCATTGTATCCCCACACAGCCGTCCTTGGTGCACTGGGGGAGACAGCAAGCTTGGTGTCTCTTCTTACTAGGACACCAGCCCCATTGATTAGGGTACCACTCTTCTGACTTCATTCAACCTTAATTACTTCCTTAAAAGGCCAGTTCTCCAAACACAGTCACACTGGAGGTTAGGACTTCAACATAGGGCTTTTGAGGAAACACGGTTCATTCCGTTATATCCCACAAGGCATTTGCCAGTTCATAACAGCATAGACTGAACTATTGACAATATCTATTAAAGATGAACTCATCCAGCAATTCCATCCCTAGGTACATGCCCAACAGAAATGTGTATGTTATCGGTCAGTGTGTAGAAAAATGTTTATAGCGGCATTATTTTGTAATAGCTCCCAGTTGTAAATAATCTCTGCCCATTAATAATAGAATAAATCTGTGGTGTATTAATACAATTGAGTGCTATATGCTATACAGCAATGAAATATTGCTGCTATATACAGTATCGTAGATAATTTAACAAATATAATATTGGGCAAAAAGTTAAAAGGATACATACTATATTTGGTTCCTTTTTTTTTTTTTTGCAGCACTAGGGATTGAACCCAGAGGCATTCAAGCCTCTGAGCTACACCCCAGCCCCATTTTTTATTCTTTATTTTGAACAGGGTCTCACTAAATTGAGGAGGGCCTCACTAAGTAGCTGAGGCTGGCCACGAACTTGTAATCCTCCTGTCTCAGCCTCCCAAGTACTGGGATTACAAGTGTGCGCCACCATGCCCAGCTATCTGGTTCCTTTTAAGTTCAAAAATAGGCAGAATTAAACTTGATATTAGAAATCATAATAATAGTTCTTTGTGGAGAATGGGTGGCTTATGACCGAGGGGTGCAAGAGGGGACCCCGGGGTCCTGGTAATATTTTTTTCACCTGAGTGTTGATTCCATGTCTGTGTTCATTTTATGAAAATTCATTAAGCCATGTACACTTAGGATTTTTCACTTTCTTCAATGTATGTTATTCTTTCTTTAATAATTTTTTAAAAGCCTACCAAATGACTCAGTGGTTAAGAATACAGCTTCCAAGCTGGGCGTGGTGGCACATGCCTGTTTTCCCAGTACTTGGAAGGCTGAGACAGGAGGATCGCAAGTTCAAGGCCTGCCTCAGCAACTTGGTGAGACAGTGTTTCAAAGTAAAAAATAAAATAAGAGCCAGGCATGGTGGCACACACTTGTAATCCTAGTACTTGGGAGGCTGAGAAGGGTTCAAAGCCAGCCTCAGCAACTTAGACACTGTTTACAAATAAATAAAATCGGGTTGGGGGTATAACTTGGAGGTAGAATGCCTCTGGGTTCCATCCCCAGTACCAAAAGTAAAATCAAATAGGGCTGGGGGTGTAGCTCAGAGGTAGAGTGCCCAGTACCACACACACACACACAAAAAAAAAAAAAAAAAAAAATGCGGCTTCCAAATCTGTTTTAATCTCTTCACTTCATAGATATGTTGCCCCAAATATTACATACTGACTTTGCCAAGCTTATCACAGTGCCTGGCACAAAACAGGCATTAACAAATATGTGGTGGTTTTCATCGGTATCGATAACCATATCATACAGTTTACCAGAGGCACACCCAGGACCAGCCTCTTCCTCTTTCCTAAGGAAACAGGCGAACCCAGTTTCCTTAGGAAGAGGGAGTCTGGAAACAGACCGAGGCAGAAGCCACAGGACTTTGCAAATGCCGTCTGGGAAAGCCGCCCTGCTTAGCTGTGACGGGAGGAAGGACGGTGGTGGGTCACACAGCACACTTGCCCAGAACAACCATTTACCACTGACATCAAAGCAGGAGTCACGGCAGCTCCGTGCAGCCCACAGAACCAAAGCGCTTCCATGTGGGGAGAGTCAAGTACAGGATCTGCAAATGCCAAGTCCTTGATGGGGTGCTACATAATGGGATAGTTTTCAGCTGCTTCGGAGCATTTGGGGCCGACACCTTTATTTGCAGTAATGAGTCACATGAGAGGGAACGCTGGCGGGGCCCTTCCGTTCTCTGCCCTCTGAGTAAGAGAGAAGCCGGTTTCTGAGAGACCTGTAAACAATTCCATGGTGAAACGGATGGTTAGAAAAGTGACTGTAAATATAGCACCTCTTTAGCATCCATATTTACTCCATATGTGTCTTGAAAACGGTATTTCATTTGTTGACTGAAAGTGGGATTTTTACTACCCCAGCCCACAGAGCCAGGTTGGTGGGAAATTAAAGTCGTGCTTTACAGAGGCTTTAAGTGGGGGGGGGGGGGGAGATCTAGAAGTATAGACTGTTGCCAAAGCTGAGCTACCAATTTCATTTTAGACACGGGCTCCAGAAGCAATTCAACTTTGTGATCAGGATATGGCAGAAAATTTCGGAACGACCTGAAAATCACATTTTCACTCAGGAGTCTAACGTCTCACACCATGGTCAAAGGCGTTAAAAGTATTTTTCAAGTCCAGGTAATAGCTGTAGTTCCATGCATAATAAATTTTAAGTTTGTTTTACTCCCAACCATTCCCTCTAATGGACACAAGAAGGATGTGAATAAATTAAAGCAGACGATGGGCCTCAAATCCTTTATATTGGTTGCTGGGATGAAGTTTGCACTCACGCTTTTACTATAACCTGAGTGGTGGGTTGGTAACCTTGCCATACTTCAAATAGTGACTCCATAGCCGGGCGTGGTGGCGCACGCTTGTAATCCCAGAACTTGGGAGGCTGAGACCGGAGGATCCGGGTTCGCGGCCAGCCTCAGCTACTTAGGCCCTCCACAACTTAGTGAGACCCTGTTTCAAAATAAACAATAAAAAATAGGTCTGGGGGTACAGCTCAGAGGTAGAATGCCCCTGGGTCCAATACCCAGTACTGCAAAAAAAAAACCCCAATAAACAAATAGTGACTCCTATAAATATTGTATTTGAAAAAACTAGAATAGTAATATACCCTTTATGGTTAAGTAATAATGGCAGATCTCTGGCAGGGTGGGATAGCCTGACTCAACTGGGATGCCTAGGCACAGTGGTTCTCAACGTGTGGTCCCTAGACCAGCAGCTACAGCATCACCTGGAACATTTCCAGCCCCTCTGCAAACCTACCAAGAAACTGTGGGCATAGTCCACGATCTGTGTTTTTCTCTTTTTGTTGTTTTGTTTTCTTTTTGTACTGGGGATTGAACCCAGGGGCATTCTACCTCTGAGCTACACCCCCGGCCCTATTTTATTTTTTTTATTTTGAAACAAGATCTCACTAAGTTGCTGAGGTTGGCAGCAAACCTACAACCCTCCTGCCTCAGCCTCCCAAGTACCGGGATTACAGGCGTGCGCCACCATGCCCTGCTGCAACCTGTGTTTTGACAAGCCCTTCCGGCAGTTCCAGTGCAACCTAAAATTTGAGATCCAGTGTCATAAGCTCTGAGAAGAGTTTTGGATCCCATGCTGTCTTACAGTCAGACTTTGGGTTTTTAGGGGTTCCCAAGTACCCCTCTTTGGGAACTGGCTCTCTTCTTTCTCTTTCACCAGACATGACTTCTGTTGAGCAGTATATTGCATTGGCCCACCTCCCAGAAGGCCCCTACCCCACTTCACCCTTGAGCAAGTATGTGGGAGCCCGACCCCTGCCTCTGCAGGCGGAGACCCTGGGCAGAGGAGGTTGGCATGGGAGCAGGACTTACACAGGAGCAGCTTCTCCAGCAGCCTAGGGCATGGCCTCTCCCTCGTGCAGACTGGTTTCTGACTCACAGGCCCTGAGGCTTCCCTACCAGACCTGCCTACGGCTCCCACAAGGCCACCCCACATCAAAGGTGGCCCTGCTCAGAAAGCCACAGTTTCTGTCCCCACCTGAGCTGGTCATTTCAGTCTGCTGCCCAAGTCCTTGAAGAGCTGCGGCAGCATCACCTCGGGGTCAGCAGAGGTGTTGTGGGTGCCACACAGCTTCCCTGGGGCCATGGGGCTTCTCAACTCTTTCCAAGAGGCCGAGCCTGCAAGAGGCCCGTGCTCCAGAGTGGCTCACCTTAAAGTCACTCTCCTGAAAATGAATGGGCAGTGGCGTTATCAACCAAGAAGAGATCCCTGCCACTCGGCCCTCGTTCTCTGTGCGTGTGGAGAGAACAGAGAAGCTACACTAGAGACCCAGATTCTTCCACTAATAAGCTGAGTCTCAATTTTCTCATCTGTGCAAGAGAATATACCTCCCTACCTGCCCCATCTTCCCCATGCCTGCTTATTCAGGATCAAGACTAGTGCCTACCCCATAAAGAGTTAATTCAGATGCAGTCTTCAGAACAGTACCTGTCCTCTGCTACACAACAAAGATTAAGCCAGCCATGGTGGTGCAGGCCTGAAGTAAGCCCAGTAACTTGGGAGGCTGAGACTAGAGGATAGCAGGTTCAAGGACAGCCTCAGCAACTGAGGCCCTATTTTAAAATAAAAAATAAAATAGGGCTGGGGGTGCAGCTCCAAGGTAGAATGCCCCTGGGTTCAATTCCCAGTACCAAAAAAAAAAAAAAAGAAAATAATTAGCATTCCTCTCTATATATGTAGACGTCCAACTAGACCACAGTTTCTCAAACAAGGTACTATTGACATTTGGAGCTGGATAGTACTTTGCTTTGGGGCCATCCTTGCATTGTAGGATGTTTAGCAGCAGCCCTGGTGTCTACTCACTAGATGCCAGTAGCACTCTGTTATGATTTGGGTTTGGAATATCTCCCAAAGGGCTCCTGGGTTGAAAGCAAGTCCCCAGTGCAATAATATTCACAGGTGAAAACAATGAATCAGGGCTCTAATCTCATCAGTGGATAAATCCACGGAAGGATTAATAATTTGAATGAATTTACTGGGTGGTAACTTAAGCAGGCGGGGTATGTCTGGAGGAGGTAGGTCACTGGGGCTATGACCTTGGGGACTATATATATATATATATATTTGTCCCTGGTCACTTTCTATCTCTCTCTCTCTCTCTGCATTCAGCTGCCATGAAATGAGCTGCTGTCCTCTGCTACGTGCCCTGCTGTCATGATGTCTCCCTTGGAATTGGCCAGCTATGGACTGACCTCAGAAACCGTGAGCCTAAATAAACCTTTCCTGGTCTATGTTGTTCCTGTCAGGTATTTTAGTCAGAGCAGTGGAAAAGTGGACTAAAACACATACTGTCTCAAGACACTGCCAAAGATCCCCTCAGAGACAAAATCACTCCCAGTTTAGAACCACAGAACTAGATAATGTGTATGAAAATGGTTTATATTACAAAGCAATTGAGAACAATTTCAAAATGGTAGTTATGCAGACTTGTCCTCAGGAAACTGACTTCTCTGCTTCTCAAGAAACCAGCTAGTCTGCTTCTGGATAATGAAGCAACTATACAAACAAATATTAACATGAATCCAAAGCTCTTGCTTTTTCTTCAGATAAAACAAGTCAATCATATGTTGGTCATTATAGTAAATAAGTTTCATTCCTATCATACCATGTACTTGTATATATCTGATGGTAATGTTACAGACAAAAGATTAGTTATCGTCTCCATTTTTATACACATTTGCCCTCAACCTACTTTTGTTCTAGATCTAACTTTTTTGGGGTTTTTTGTTGTTGTGGTTCTTTGTTGTTGTTGTTTTTTGTCAAAGATGTAGGGGGGATTTTGATCATTTTCAAAATCAGCCATCAGCTTTGAATCTACCTGCCTGCCCCATGGCAAGGACTGTTTAGCTCCTGGTCTACCCTAAAGCCGCATAGCCTGCCTTCCCTCTGGCCCTGTGGGAGCGAGTGGGGTCCTGGTCCTAGGAGAGCCCTCTCCTAAGCCAGCCGAAGCACTATTTGCACTTCAAGATGGCAGCAACAGGGCTGGGTCCCCAGAGCAGAAATCTCAGCATCCGCAGCTGTCTTGGTGAGATGCTAGAACATTTCCTTCCCAGTGACTCAGGTCTTGCATGTCCCACGGCAGGTCACAATCTGTCAAGACCTGAAACATCTAAACGTGGGTCCAGAAAACGAAACCAGAGAGTGTTAGCGATTCCGCCTGCCGGGAAAGTTACTTTAATTACCTTTCAGATGTTTCAAAAATCTAAGAGTAAATATTTGTAGAGATTATGAGACAGGCATAGTTCTGATAGCGCAGATGTCGTAGGAGCTTTTCTTTTAAAATAAGGCCGGGGATGGCAAATACACATCCGCGTGTTTCCGTTCTGTGTCTGAGTCCCTTTGACAGTTCCCTGGTCACTCAGGACCGTCCACCACACTACACCTGAGCTTGCCCTCAGAGTCTGGACACGGCTTGACAGCCATCACATGTTAGCTAGGAGGCAGGAGCACGTCATGGTCAAGAGCAGGGACTTAGCAACCGGGCCTCCTGTTTCCTGGTTTTACCACCTTGTGCTTGTAAAAAGGAGGTAATAATAGTACTTACTCATAGGGTTAATTGAGTAAACTGTGTGAGCCACATAAGTGCTCAATAAATATCAGATGTCATTATGATTCATTGGAAGTGGCTTCCTCATGAAAACCATTTGCCAACCCTCTATTATAGCATTTCTTCTCTCTCTCTCTCTTCTTTTGTAGTGCTGGGGATTGAACCCAGGGGCATTCTACCTCCAAGCTACACCCCAACCCTATTTTATTTTTTATCTGGAAACAAGTTCTCACTAAGTTGCTGAGAGCCTTGCTAAGTTGCTGAGACTGGCTTTGAACCTGCGATCCTCCTTTCTCAGCCTCCCAAGTACTGGGATTACAGGCGTGTGCCACCACGCCTGGCGTATTTCTTCTCTTTTCAAACTTAATTTAGCTGTACTTTTTGTTTTGTTTTGTGGTACTGGGAATTGAACCTAGGGGCACGCTATCTCCAAGTTACACCCCCAGCCCTCTTTATTTTTTTTTATATTTATTTTGAAACAGGGTCTTGCTAAGTTGCTAAGGCTGGCCTCAAACCCATGATCCTCCTGTGTCAGCCACCCAAGTACTGGAATTACAGGCATGTGCCACCACACCCAGACTTTTAAATTTTTTGTTTATCTGTTTATTTATTTACCTAAATGGGCAGTACATCATGCCGATTCAGCTAGAGTTTTATCCTTGATGTGATACATTTAAATTTTTGTTCAAAAATTCCCAAATGTGTACCTTTGGTTATAATGGAGACTGGGTCAAAGGATGTGGTTGACTGAAAGGAAAGCCACCTCCATGCTCAGAAATAAACAGCCCTACCCCATGAGGGTTACCAGAGTATATATACATATATGGGTGTGTATGTGTGTGTATTTAGCTGTGTGCATTGAACTCCGCATTAATGTCCCCCGCACAAGAATCTGATGACCTGCGTAAGAAAGAATTTGTATATGAAAGAATCTTTGGCTTATGTGCAAAGGAAAAAGTCTCCCCTGGAAAAATGCAGGCCTTACACATTGCACAGACCCTCGTGTCCACAGAACAGTCATTGGCAATTAGGTAACTGCAGGGAGATCAGAGGCAAGAGCCCGTACATGAAACGGAGGCGGCGCGGGAAGATCGCCGCCTTCTATCCCTGAGTTATGGGCGGCCGAGGCTGCCTCCCCCTGTGTCCAATCTGCTCTGAGCTTTTCCTGCTGTGGACCGGCCCCGGGGACTTTTACACACCCCAGTTTTCATGCAGCTTACTGATCCCTTTCTCACATGAATGAAAAACGCCTTTGATTTCGAATACGCACGTCTGTTTTGTGTAACACTTAACCGATGTGCCAGAATCGTTCTGTACCTTAAAGGGGGTCTTGCACTGGGTGATTAAAATCAGTCCTTCTGTGAAGAGTCACTTTGCTCACTTAAAGGATAACCGCCCTGCCTCTCTTAATGGTGCCCATCTCGTTAAACCTGGATTAGGAAGGAAAGGAGCAAGCAGACCAGCCGCTGGAACCCGGCCAGAGCCTATGGAGGAGTTGGGTCCGGCCACAAGAGGAGCTTCAAAGAAATATTATTATCTGCCCATCAGCTGATCTGGAGCCCTCTAAGCTGCTCTTCTTTGGGGACTTTGCTTCATATCACTGATTCCAGTTAGAACTGGGTTGAGCCAGTGGTGACCTCGAACCAGGGGTCCCTCCACTTGTTCAGTTGATAGAGTGGGTTGTTCATGATCTAGGGAGTTCTCCATCTCTGGAGAGGTCCCAGGAGACATTAACCACTTACCTGTTCATCCGGCATTCTGTTTCTTCTCCATAGGGGGCGCTCTACTAGGTCCCGGGACTTCAGGGATGAGTTAGGTGATGTCCCTGCCCTCAGGAGATTCAGCAGTGGGAGGAAGACAGACAAGATACAGGAGAAGGGAGGCTGCCATTACATACGGGACTTTGGCAAATTCAACTACATGCTCAGCACTAGAAAAAAAAAGGTAGTATTGAAACAAGGCAGCAAACCCTCATCCATCCCCCACGGTCCAGTCAATCCTCCGTCTCCTTGTGCCTCTTGCAGTGTGGGCCTCTCTTCTGCAATGTGAGACTCAAAGTTAACAAGATTATGGGTGGAGTTTAAATTGGTTTTGTACCTTATAGATCCGGAATTTAAGACACCATCCCATAGAATGCTCCACCAAAGAAACACTGTTCTAATGCTGAGCCGTCTAAGTTGTATGCAAGGATGATTTTGACTTCATGGGATTTTCACTTTCAATGTTTTAAAAGCCGGGTGCAGTGGTATAAGCCTATAATCCCAGGATATAGGAGGCGGAGACAGGAGGATCGCAGGTTCAAGGCCAGCCTCTGCAACTCAGCGAGGTGCCCAACAACTTAATGAGACCATGTTTCCAAAATAAAAAATAGGGCTAAGTGTGACGCTCAGATGTAGAGTGTCCCTGAGTTCAATTCCCAGTACCACAAAAATAAGTAAATACTGACTAACTGTGGAAGCTCACCGTGAAACTAGATTCTTCTATGCCGCAGCAGGAGGGACGCCAGCCTGTGGCATCATAGAGTGGGGATCCCAAGCAGTCAGGGCACATTTCCCAGGGGAGGTGACTGTCAGAGCTGACCCCTAAAGAATAGGTGGGCATTACCCAATGGGAGGGTGGACTGGAGGGGGGTGGAGGTGAGAAGGAAAGGTGAGGGGGCAAAGTCATAGGACTTTGAAGATGAGGGAGAGGAATCAAGGGGTGCTCTCAGGTTACAACTCGGAAAGCCAGGAGCCACCAGCAGAGCCAGTGTAGGGGTCGGGGATGGGACTCCTGAGTCAGCAGCCCGTGTGTAGACGAGAGGCAGGGGTGCAAGGCAGATACAGAAGCCATTGGGGGTTGAGGACATGGGAAGGGACAAGGCAGACATGGGTGGGCATGGAGAGAACGGCCTTCAGAGCAGTCCAAGTAGGAGTCGAAATAGCAGAAAACTGAGGGACGACACCGCGGGTGGTGTGGCCGGGCCAATGGGGGTTCCACTCCTGGGCTTTGGTGGAACCTTCATACTGATCTCCATAGTGGTTGTACTAATTTACAATCCCACCAACAGGGTGTAAGAGTTCCTATTTCCCCACATCCTCACAAGCTAGCCAGTCTCAGAAAGTTTAGGGTTTTATGTTTTCTCTCTTATGTAGAAGCTAGAGAAAAACTAGGAAACAAAACGGGACTTCAGATAAATGAGGAGAGAGGCCAGTAGAAGAGTGGAGGGAGATTGGGAAGGGGTAGAGAGGGGAAAAATAATGTTATGTCCAGGTATGAAGGTGTCACTGCCAATCTCACTAACATGTATGGGGAGAGAGTAGGAAGGAGCAGGGTGGGATGCGGAGGGAAACACACCAAGTGATGTGTGCATGTATGTCTGTATCACTCTGAACCTCACTATGATGCATAATTACAATGCACCAATAAAAGTATATTTTAAAAAACTGAGGGAAGAAGGGTCTCAAAGTGGGAGGGAGACCAAAAGTCAGATGCTGTGGAGGGGACCAGGAAGACAAGGCCTGTGGAGGAGACCAGGAAGACTAGGCCTACAAGACATCCAGTGGGCCTTGCGACGCTTGAGAGCAGATTCCAGAGCATGAAGGGGTGAGGGTTCCAGGGGCTGCGGGGCAAGTAGAAAGTCCTTTAATATGGACCACAGAATTCCTAGTCTCCCTCCTACACAGTGGCCCTAATGGAGGGGAACAAACCCAGGAAACACGACTAGCCCCGGGAGAGCCTCTGGGGTGATGGTCTCAGCCCCTTCCCAGACCTGTCCTATAATTGTTTGGATTTAAAATGTACCCCTAGCCCTCATGGAAACATGGCAGCAATGTCAGAACTGGGGCTTGGTTGCTAAGGAAGGGTCCCTGGGGGTGTGGCCTTGGGGATTATATAAGATTCCTCCTCCCCTGTGATGCTTCTGTGATGTGAGAGCAGAGCCCATGCTCTCCTTCTCTCTACTTCCCACCACCATGAGCTCCACAGACCCAGCCCAACATGGACTGAACTCCTGAAATCTCCAAAAACTGTGAGCAATTCAATCTTCCTTCCTCTAAGCTGTGTGTGGTCAGGCTTATTGGGTCACGGCAGTGAGAATGTTCACCAAGACAGAAGTCTCTAGAGTGATGGTTTCAGCACCCTCTCAGTCCTCTCCCCACCAGGCTTCCCCACATTGGACCCTCTGAGAGCAAGTCACCTGGGAGGACATGGGACAATACCTGATTAGGATCAGTGCTGACAAGACCCCATAACTAGTCCTCTGAGGCCCCTGAGGGGATGTACAAGGACCAGCAGGGGGGAGGGCAGAGGGAAGGACAATAGCTGACCCCACCCACTGCCACCCTTGTGGGCGGGTCCTGGGTTCTGTAGGGGTGGGGATGAGGGCTGGGGATGTGAGCATGTGGTTCCTCCCCACCACTGTCACGGCTTTGAGTTGAACCAACTTGACCATCCTGCTAGAGAAGGAAACTTCAATCTAATGAGCACCTGCTTACAGGCTAGTCCCTTTACATAAATGAGCCCTCCAGCCTACCTGCAGGGTAGGCATTACACTCCCCTATGGGATTTCCTTCTGAACTGGAAAGGGCATCTTAATACAAAATTCTCCATATTTTCAAGAAATGCAAAATCACCCTTGAGCTGAGAGCCCGTTACTTGCTCTCTACAAGGTAATACTTTTTTTTTTTTTGGCAGTACTGGAGATTTCATCAGCAGCCTCCCACATGTTAGGCAAGCGCTCTACCACTGAGCTAATCCCCAGCCCTTTTTTAAATTTTATTTTGAGGCACAGTCTGGCTAAGTTGCCTGGGCTGGCCTGGAACTTGGTAATCCTCCTACCTCAGCCTCTGGAATAACTGGGATTACAGATGTGTGCCACCACACCTGCTTCTACAAGGTAGTATTCTGTAACGGTTCATATATTGATCACTCTGATCATGGAGGGCCTAGGACATGCATTTGTCATCTTGTTTATTTGTGCCACTATCCCCTGAGGTACATATTATCATCTCAGCTTTGTGAGATTAAGTGACTTCCCAGTGTGACCCAGCTGGACCCAGATCTGGACCCAGGCCTGCTTCACTGCCTCTCCTGCTCTTCTGACAGCTCTGGAATGTTCTGCAGGCTGCTTACCATTAGGGGCTTCAAGGATCTAGGCACAGTATGCAGACACAGTAAGCCAGCCCGTGGCTCAGGGCCATCCAGGATTCTTCAAGTTGTTCTTCAGTAATGCAAATGGCTTAGACTAGAAGCAGCCTGTAAATAATGCTGAATCATCCCTAAATGTTACAGCAAGGCAAACAATCCTGTTTGTTTGCTTATTTGTTTTAATCTTTTCCCCATCTGCTGCCAAGGGATTTCCATGACCCTTCCACCTGCCTGACTTCCCGGCGTGGCTCTAATGAGAACCTCAGTTGATGCTTGGACCCAAGTTGGAAAGTCACTGACCTGTCGCCACCGAGGCCACCATCTAGATCTTGTAGCCAAAGACCACCTCAAGGAGATGTCACATGTTATACTTAGATGTAGTTGTGCCTCAATGTATGAAAAACTCCTTCATGAGTCAGGCGTGGTGGCGCACACTTATAATCCCAGTACTTGGGAGGCTGAGACAGGAGGATCTCAGGTTCGCAGCCAGCCTCAGCTACTTAGTGAGGCCTCCACAACTTAGTGAGACCCTGTTTCAAAATAAAGAATAAAAAATAGGGCTGGGGGTATAGCTCGGAAGTAGAATGCCCCTGGGTTTAATACCCAGCACCACAAAACAAAAACAACAACAACAAAAAAAAAAACCTCCTTCATGAAAACCCCAAAGCTCTGGGACTGACCAGGGTGCTGGGAACCCATAATTCTTTCCCACAGCAGGGAACCCTTTAAATAGAGAACTCCACAAAAGTACGTGACATTGTGGAACGAATACCAATAAACACAAATAAAGAAACTAAGTGACCCATAATCCCAACACCCACAAATAACAATCATTAACTTGTTAGTGTACTCCATGTAGTCCATACAATGGAGTACTACACAGCTTTATACAAAAGAAAAACAGGTAATTGGACTTCGGTACCCATTAACTGTCCTCTCGCCATTCCTCCCTCTCCACACCCTCCCTAGACTCTGGTAACCACTATCCTCTCTCTACTTCTATGAGATTGGCTTTTTGACTTCTGCATATAAGTGAGAACGTACAGTGTTTGTCTTCCTGTGCTTCCTGAATTATTTCACTTAACATAAGAATTTCCAGTTCCATCCATGTTGCTGCAGATACCAAAATTTCATTCTTTTACGTGGCTGAATAATATTCCATTGTGTATACATGCATTTTCTTTATCCATTCATCCATCAGTGGATACCTACATTGACTCCCTATTCGGCTACTCTGAATAGCTTTGCAGTAAACATGTGAGCACAGGTGTCTCTCCAACACACTGATTTCAATTCCTTTGGATATATACCCAGTAGTGGGACTGCTGAATCATATGGTAGACTGTTTCTAGTTTTTTGAGAAACCTCCGTACTGTTTTCCATCATGGCTGTACTAATTTACATTCCCACCAACACTGTATGAGCGTTCCCCTACCTCCACATCCTCGCTGGCATTTGTTGTTTTTTGTCTTTTTCATAATAGACACTCTGACCGGGGTGAGATGATAGCTTATTGTGGTTTTGATTTGCATTCCCCTGATGATTAGTGATGTTGAGCATTTTCATATACTCAGCCATTTGTATATCCTTGTTTGAGAAATGTCTATTAAGTCATTAATCTTTTTTTTTTTTTTTTTGCGGTACCAGGGATTGAACCCAGGGGCGTTCTACCTCTGAGCTACACCCCCAACCCTATTTTTTGTACTTTATTTTGAAACCGGGTCTCACGAAGTTGCGGAGGGCCTCACTGAGTAGCTGAGGCTGGCCGCGAACCCGGATCCTCCCGTCTCAGCCTCCCAAGTACTGGGATTACAAGCGTGCACCACCACGCCCGGCCTAATCTATTTTTAAATAAGAATATTTATTCTTTTGCTGTTGAGTTCCTTATATATTGTAAATTAAACCCTTGTTGAATGAATAATTTGCAAATATTTCCTCCCATTTGTAGGTCATCTCTTCACTGTGTGTTGCTTCCTTTGCTGTGCAGAAGCTTTTTAGTTTGGTGTGATCCCATTTTTCAATTTTTGCTTTGGTTGCCTGTGCTTTTGTGATCATATTAAAAAAAATTTTGCACAAGCCGGGCATGGTGGTGCATGCCTGTAATCCCAGTACTTGGGAGGTTGAGAAAGGAGGATCACAAGTTCATGGTTAGTCTCAGCAACTTTGTGAGGCCCACAGCAACTCAGTGAGATTCTGTTTCAAAATAAAAAAATAAAATAGGTCTGGGGGTGTAGCTCAGAGGTAGAATGCCCCTGGGTTCAATCCCTGGTACCGCAAAAAAAAAAAATAGATTAATGACTTAATAGACATTTCTCAATGTCTATTCTACCTGGTTTCAATCCCCAGTACCACAAAACAAAACAAACAAACAAACAAATAAAAACAAGAAAATACTGCCCAGACCAATGTCCTGAAGCATCTTTCCTATGTCGTCTTCTAACAGATTCAACGTTTGGGGCTTGTCCCTCTTTTTGTGATGTCAGCAGCCATTGACATGTAATACCTAGATCTACTAATTCCTAAGAGAATGCAAAATGATAATATTTTAATTCTATCACTGTAGCGGACGCTACTTGTTCCGTAGTCTTACCATGGAAAGCTGCTGTTGATTAGAAGTCTCTCACATGAAAATCTCTTGCATGAAATAACTTGGAGTCAGATATGATAATTTAGAGAAAATTATTATTATATTTAATATTTGATATTTGGGGCAGCTGGAGAGGAGGCAGCTCAAATCTCCTGTTCTCCTGCAGAAAGCTCTTTTCTGTTATAGAAGTTTTAAACAAGGCATCATAAAAGATGATTAAACACAGAAGCCAGCAAATTGTCACAGGTCAAGATAAGGAAAGACAGTGAGGCAGTCATGTAGCTAGCTTAGAGGAAGGAAAGGTTAAACGTTACTGGAAGGAGAAGAGATCAAAAACCACACTCTTACTGATTCCATCGGGTCCCTTGGAATTTGTCTGCTTGTGGACAAATCCCACCCAGCCGGTACTATGGTCTCAGCTTGAGCCGGACCAAGATGTTAATCTCAGTGTGCAGTTCTAAGATGACTCTCAACATTTCACCTCTCCTTTAATTATTACCCAGGATGCACCTGTTTAAGAAGCTTCCCTTCACCAACTCTGGTTACACACAGGTAGATTTCATATAGTAAAGGCCAGGTACGTGTTTGAATCTTTTCCTTTTCTTACCAGTTGTCAAAATTATCAGTGAGTTTCTTGGCATCCTTCGGTGGGATCTGATGTCTTATGAACTCATTTATTAGACATATTTCATGTGTCTTCATCCACTTCAGTTCTCATCCTTCTGAGGCTCAGATCTCCCCATCCTTGTCCAGGAGAAGCTGTTCAAGTTGGCTTTGGATTCCTTTCAATACAAACTCAGTAGCCCTTGAAAATTCCCTTGTTTTCAAATATGATGTTCCAGTCTCCTATTGTACTTTTTCTGCCCCAGGCCTGGACTCAGCCCTTCCTCCAAGAAGCCCAGAAACTTTCCTTTTTGTGGAAAGTGATAGTTCAAGACCAACAATCCAAGCGTTAGGGATGCTCATTATTGATGAATAGGTAATTGTTTCCGAACCTTTTTTATGTTTAAAGCGAAACGACATCATCAATATAGAATAGATAGACCAGGTAGATGATAGATGATAGGTGATAGATGATAGAAGATAGATGGATAGATAGATAGATAGATAGATAGATAGATGATAGATGGATGAATGGGTAGATAGAACAAGCTATGGTCTAAATGTGTCCCCTCCACAATTCAGGTGTTGCCAATGCAATCATATTAAGAGGTGGAGCCTTGCCGGGCGTGGTGGCGCACGCTTGTAATCCCAGTACTTGGGAGACTGAGACCGGAGGATCCGGGTTCGTGGCCAGCCTCAGCTACTTAGTGAGTCCTCTGCAACTTCATGAGACCCAGTTTCAAAATAAAGTATAAAAAATAGGGCCGGGGATGTATCTCAGAGGTAGAGCGCCCCTGGGTTCAGTCCCTGGTACTGCAAAAAAAAAAAAAAAAAAAGAGGTGGAGCCTTGAAGAGGTGATGAAGTCACGAGGGCTCCCTCCTTGATGGCATCAAGGCTTCATGAAAGGCTTCATGCAGCTTTTAGCGAGCTTGCCGTTCTGCTTTCTGCTATGTGAGCACACAGCACAACAGACCACATGCTAGTGCCTGGATCTGAGTCTCACCCTCCAGAGCTATGAGAGATCACTTTTGTTCTTTATAAAATAACCCAGTTTCAGGTATTTAGTTGCAGCAGCACAGACTAGGATAGATAGATAAAAAGATTATAGAAAGATAATAATAGCCATAGACAGAAAAAAATACATCATGAGTTTGTATCAGTAGTTCCCATTCTAATTCAGGTCTACAAGGTTTTCTTAACAGCATAAATCTTAACAGAAATCCATAAAAATTTTCCTCTTTCTCTCACACTAAAACTCCCAGTTCCCAGTTTTCAACAACACCAACATTTGCTATCCCAGAATATTTGAAGCAACCAAAGAGTAGAAACAACCCAATGTCTATCAGTTGATAAATGGTTAAACGATGTATGTGTGTGCAATGGAATATTATTCATCCATAAAAAGGAATTAAGTACTGATAAAGCCTGAAAATGTAATGCTAAGTGGGAAAAACCAGACATTAAAAGCCATATATGATTTCATTTATATGAAATGTTCAGAATAGGCAAATAGTCAGAAAGTAGATTAGTGTTGCCAGTAGTATATATAGATTTGATGCAATCTAACTCAAAATCTCAGCAAGTTAAAAAAAATTGGTAGACTCATAATACCCAATTTCAAGATTTACTATAAAGCTACAATAATTAAAATAGTGTGGTATTGATAAAAGAATCAACACATTGATTAATAAAACAATATAGAAAACAGAGACTCATACAAATATGGACAACTTATTTTGACAAAAAAGGAAAGATATTTTAATAGAAAAAAAGAATATTCTATTCAACAAACAGGCACTAAAATAATCTTTGTCCATATTTATAAAAAAGCCTAGGTAGGGCCGGGCATGGTGGTGCACGCTTGTAATCCCAGTACTTTGGGAGGCGGAGACCGGAAGATCCAGGTTCGCGGCCAGCCTCAGCTCTCTCTCTCTCTCTCCCTGTCTCTCTCTCTCTCTCTCTCTCTCTCTCTCTACCTAGCAAGGCCCTCCGCAACTTCGTGAGACCCGGTTTCAAAATAAAGTATAAAAAAATAGGGCCGGGGGCATAGCGTGGAGGTAGAACGCCCCTGGGTTCAATCCCTGGTACCACAAAAAAAATAAATAAATTAAAAATAAAATAAATTTTTAAAAGCCTAGACATAGACCTTACTTCTTTCATAAAAATTCAAAATGAATCATAGTCCTAAATATAAAATTCAAAACTAAAAAACTTCTAGAAGGAAACAGAAAATCTAGGTGACCTTGAATTTGGAAATGAGTCTTTAGATACACTAAAATTATGATCTATGAAAGAAAAAATTAACAAGTTAAACTTTGTTAAAATTAAAAACTCTGAGCCAGGCACAGTGGCACATGCCTGTAATCCCAGTACTTGAGAGGCTGAGACAGGAGGATGGCAGGTTCGAAGCCAGCTTCAACAACTTAGGCCCTCAGAAACATAGTGACACTCTGCTTTAAAATAAAAAATAAAATAGAGCTGAGGATGTAGCTCAGAAGTAGAATGCCCTGGACTCAATCTCTAGTACCACAGAATAAATAAATAATAATTAAATAAAAACTGCTCTGAAAAAGATAAGCCATAGACTGGGAGCAAATAATTTGTAAAGCATATATCTGGT
This sequence comes from Glis glis, assembly GCA_004027185.1. NCBI lineage: Eukaryota > Metazoa > Chordata > Mammalia > Rodentia > Gliridae > Glis > Glis glis. The sequence continues at coordinate 4,983 of PVJS01023457.1, read as the reverse complement.
AATAGAATTGTGCTAAAAATATACAAAGAACTCACAAACTCCATCATAAAAAAAGCAACCTAATATAAAATGTGCAAAAGATCTGAGTAGACACCTTAGCAAAGAAGATATACAAATGTCAAATAAACAAAAAAAAGATGCTCAACATCATGTGTCATTAGGAAATTTTAAATTAAAATAATAGTGAGAGATGCTACTCCATACCTATAGAATGGCAAAAGTTTTTTAAAAATTGACAATACAAGTGTGGTGGTGCACACTTGTAATCCCAATACTTGGGAGGCTGAGACCGGAGGATCCGGGTTCGCGGCCAGCCTCAGCTACTTAGTGAGACCCTCCGCAACTTAGTGAGACCCTGTTTCAAAATAAAGAATAAAAAAGAGGGCGGGAGGTGTAGCTCTGAGGTAGAATGCCCCTGGGTTCAATCCCTGGTACCATGCAAAAAAAAAAAAATTAAAATTGACAATACAAATTGTTGGTGAGGATGCAAAGCAATCCTTGCTGGTGGGAATGCAAAGTAGTAGAGCAGCTTTAGAAGACAGTTTGATGGATTCTTTTTAAACCAAATATACTTTTACCATACACTCTAGAAATCAGGCTGCTAGGTATTTATCCAGCTGATTTGAAAACATGAACACAAAAATCTGCATGAGAATGTGTGTAGCAACTTTATTCATCATTGCCAAAAATGAAAGCAACCAAATGGAATATTACTCAGCAATAAAAAATAAATGAGCTCTCAAGCCACTGAAAGACATGGATGAATTTTAATTGTATATTGCTACTTGAAAGAATCTGGAAAAGGCAAAACTTTCGGGTTAAAAAAAAAGCCAGGTGTGGTGGTGCACCCTTGTAATCCCAGTACTTGGGAGGCTGAGACAGGAGGATCACAGGTTTGCGGCCAGCCTCAGTGACTTAGTGAGGTCCTCCACAACTTAGTGAGACCCTGTTTCAAAATAAAGAATTTAAAAAAATAGGGCTGGGGGTGTAGCTCGGAGGTAGAATGCACCTGGGTTCAAGCCCCAGTACCGCAAAAAAAAAAAAAAAAAAAGACATAGTAAAAGCACTGTTGGTTACAAGGGGTTTGGGCAGTAAGGGGGGAGTTGAACAGGTGAAACACAGGAGATTTTTAGGGTGGAGAAATTATTCTGTATGATATTAAAATAGTGAATACACAATATTATGGATTTGTCAAAAGCCCATAAAACTTTATAGCACAAAGAATAAACTTTTTTTTTTTTGCGGTACCGGGGATTGAACGCAGTAGCATTCTACCTCTGCGCTACACCCCCGGCCCTATTTTTTATGCTTTATTTTGAAACTGGGCCTCACGAAGTTGCAGAGGGCCTCACTAAGTAGAGAGAGAGACAGACAGGGAGAGAGAGAGAGAGAGAGAAAGAGAGAGAGAGAGAGAGAGAGAGAGAGAGCTGAGGCTGGCCACGAACCCGGATCCTCTGGTCTCCGCCTCCCAAATACTGGGATTACAAGTGTGCGCCACCACGCCTGGCTAAGAATAAACTTTAATGTATGTAAAATTAAAAAAACACATTTAGGAGATTGTGGGATCCCAGGGTGGAATGCAGACTGTGGCAAACAATCTAACTTATTACAAATGTATGAAGCAACTTACAGAAAAGGGCAGGAGGAGGAGGAGGAGACCTAAGTAACCGTGGAAATGAATTGCCTCCAATTGCGAGTATGGGCACAAGCGGTTGTACAGAAGCATGTACTCTAGTTTGAAAAGGTTGTTCCTCAGGGGAATGGGTTAACAATTCCAGAACCACTATTCGAGTATAATGGAACTGAACAATTAAGTAGATCATGGTATATAGTGGGAAGCAGGTTTCTCACTGCTGAAGTGGGAGGAGCAAGAGAAGGCCAAGAGGACCCTCAAGGAGACATGAATGTATGACGTGTATGTTGGTAACTACTAAATGTAATGTGGTATCGGGTAGGGTTCTGGAACAGAAAAAGTTCATTAGAGGTCAGGTGTGGTGGCGCATGCTTGTAATCCCAGTACTTTGGAGCCTGAAACAGGAGGATTACAGGTTTGAAGCCAGCCTCGGCAACTTAGTGAGGCCCTCCACAACTTAGTGAGACCCTGTTTCCAAATAAAAATAAAGTAGGGCTGGGGGTGTAGCCTGGAGGTAGAAGGCCCCTGGATTCCATCCCCAGTACCACAAAAAAAAGTTCATTAGAAAATACTAAGGAAACCTGGATAAAGTATTAACTTTAGTTAATAATAATGAATCAATGTTGGTTCACTAATTAATAAGCACATTATACTGTTAGATATTAATAAGGGAAACCAAGGGTGAGGTCTAAGTGAACTCTGTTTATGCTCTTTGCAACAGCAAATTTAAGCTGTTCTTTTTTTGTGTGTATGTGGTACTGGGGATTGAACCCAGGGGCATTCTACCTCCGAGCTACACCCCTGGCCCTATTTTTTATACTTTATTTTGAAACCGGGTTTCACAAAGTTGAAGAGGGCCTCACTAAGTAGCTGAGGCTGGCTGCGAACCCGGATCCTCCGGTCTCCGCCTCCCAAGTACTGGGATTACAAGCGTGTGCCACCACGCCCAGCTAAGCTGTTCTTAAATAAAACGTTTACCTAAAAAGATTACAGAAAGTCAAGAGTTCCTCAGAACTGCAGTTAGAATCATCTAAACTGAATTTTTAAATTTTTATTTATTTATTTTTTTGCGGTAGTGGGGATTGAATCCAGGGCATTCTACCTCCGGGCTACACTCCCCAGACCTGTTTTTTATTCTTTATTTTGAAACAGGGTCTCACTAAGTTGAGGAGGGCCTCACTAAGTAGCTTAGGCTGGCTGTGAACCCGGATCCTCCGGTCTCAGCCTCCAAGTACTGGGATTACAAGCGTGCGCCACCATGCCCGGCTTCTAAACTGAAATTGAACATGTGGACAGACACATTGAAACTCTCAGACATTGCTGATGGGAATATAAAACCTCTTTAGAATGATGTTTGATAGATTCTTATAAAGTTATACATTTGAGGCAGGAGTATAGCGTTAAAGTTGGTGACTGTTGAAAGAAAAAGACTGCACACTCTATGCTTGAGATCAATGGCAGGCTGACATTCCCCAACTACATCCATTGTTTTTTTTTTTTTTTTTGCGGTACCAGGGATTGAACCCAGGGGCATTTTACCTCTGAGCTACACCCCTGGCCCTATTTTTTATACTTTATTTTGAAACCGGGTCTCATGAAGTTGCGGAGGGCCTCACTAAGTAGCTGAGGCTGGCCGTGATCCCGGATCCTCCGGGTCTCCGCCTCCCAAGTACTGGGATTACAAGTGTGCGCCACCACGCCCGGCCTACATCTATTGTTAAAGACAAATGGCAAGAAGGAATCAAACTGGGACAAGCAGATCTGACTGCAACCGCTCCTCTGAAAGTAACGGAGACCCTCCTGTAAATGCATTTACATGTGAACAGCTACACCTGGGAGGAGACCTAACACAATTTTAGACACATTTTTGACCCTGTGCAAATTGGCACAGACACAATAAGGGATTGCAACAGAGCTCATGAATATGTTAATTTCTAGCCCCCAAATGTAGATGTGCTGTTCACCCCCTTGATTTCCTTGCTCCTCTGCCTACATGAAGGTAACCACCTTGCTATGTGAATCAGTGCAATAATTCTTACCAATCTTCTTTGTTAGCCATGTTGAATTTCTATCCTGCATGAGCTAAGGGACCCACTGAGCTCATAACACATTCGCTTACTATCTGACCCAACAATTTCATTTCTAGGCGTTTACCCAAGGGATATGAAAGCACGCATATGCACACACAGACTTGTATGTGAATGTTCATGTAAGTTTTACTCATAATAGCTCCAAATTGGTAACCACCCAGATAGGTGAATGGCTAAAAAAATTGCTGAGTATTTAGACAATGGAATAATACTCAGAATTAAAAAGGAAGAAGCCTGCTGTTGTATGCAAGAAAGGGGATAAACATCAGAGATGTTCTACTGAGGGGAAGAAGCCAGACCCAAAAGAGTATGTATGACATCATTCGATCTTTATGAAACCTTAGGAAAGACATCTAATCTATAGTGATAGAAAGAAGATCAATGGCTGTTTGGGTTAGAGGCGGGGGGATAGGAATTGACTGAGAAGGGACAAAAGGAGACTTTTTAAAATAATGAAAATTTTATATATTGATTGTGACACTAGTTATACAGATGTATATGTTAGTACTCATCCAACTATTTATTTACTTTTCATTCATTCATCCATTCATTCATTCATTTGTTGCGGTACCAGGGATTGAACCCAAGGGCATTCTATCATTGAGCTACACTCCCAGCCCCTCCCCCCTTTTCTTTAGTGGTACTGGGGTTTGAACCCAGGAGCATTCTATCTTTAAGCTACACCCCCAGCCTTTTTTTTTTTTTTCTCAAACAGGGTCTTGCTAGGTTGCTGAGAGTCTCAGTAACTTGCTGAGGCTGGTCTCAAACCTGCAATCCTCCTGTCTCAGCCTCCCAAGTACTGGAATTATGGGTGTACACCACCCTGCCTGGCTTCAACTATACATTTAAAATGTACATTTTACTATGTCTAAATTATTCCACAACAGCTGGGTGTGGTGGTGGCGCATGCTTGTAATCCCAGTACTTGGGAGACTGAGACAGGAGGATTGTGGGTTCAAGGACAGTCTCAGCAAGTAGTGAGATTCTTATCAACCTAGCAAGACCCTGTTTCCAAGTAAAAAAATTTTTTTTTTTTTTTTTTTTTGCGGTACCAGGGATTGAACGCAGGGGCGTTCTACCTCCACGCTACGCCCCCGGCCCTATTTTTTATGCTTTATTTTGAAACCGGGTCTCACGAAGTGGTGGAGGGCGTCACTAAGGAGGGAGAGAGAGAGAGAGAGAGAGAGAGAGAGAGACAGGGAGAGAGAGAGAGAGAGCTGAGGCTGGCTGCGAACCTGGATCCTCCGGTCTCTGCCTCCC
>PVJS01023456.1:0-29588 GCA_004027185.1 Glis glis | reverse complement strand
AACCAGGTCTCACGAAGTTGTGGAGGGCCTCACTAAGGAGAGAGAGAGAGAGAGAGAGAGAGAGAGAGAGAGACAGGGAGAGAGAGAGAGCGAGAGAGCTGAGGCTGACTGCGAACCCTGATCCTCCGGTCTCCGCCTCCCAAAGTACTGGGATTACAAGCGTGCGCCACCATGCCTGGCTCTGTGCATGTTTTTAACATTTACCTAAATCAATGAAAAAGGTGCCTGACTTGATTAACTTAACCCAGCAATATATTGGAAGAATATAACCTGTAAGTCGATATTGCCATGCCTCTTACTTGAATTCACGCAGGAGATATAGTATGATCTCCTACTTGGGCTGTAGGAGAGAGAAAGCTCATCAATAAACATTTGTTTATATATAATATATAACATTTATTTGTGTAAAATCTATTTATGTATCTATCATCTACATCTATAGTAGATGTATCTATCTATCATCTTCTTTTGACTTTTGGTTGACATGACTAAAAATAAGAATTTACCTTCCTCCTGAAAAGTGATGGAATCAAGCAAGCGTTTTTATTTTCTCTAATAATAAACAAATACAGAAGGAAAAGGCTAAAAGCTGGTTCTGAGGTCACCCCTCTCACTTCAGGGGTACTTGAGGATTTGTCCAGGGATCTATCCTCATTGCAGCATTAAGTCAAGGAGCTGTGAAGGGTTCACTACACCAGATCCATGATGTATCAGGTTCTGGGACAGTAGCTATGATAGGCTGAGTGGCCTATTTCAATGAGATGCACCTACCTTGGAAAATGAGGCTTAGTCATAGATGCCTGAGTGGGTGGTCTGAGTAGCTGGGTATGAAAGGCGAGGGAACCCCAGAGTGGGCCTCCACTGAGCTCAGGTTATCTGGACACACTCAGCCTAAATTCCTTCTCATCGTGAATTTTCATGGCAACTTATATAATAGAATTCTTTGTGAAATAGTTTTTCAAATAGCTGAGGATTTGACAGTAAAATAAAGAGACATGGTCTTTGTTCTTAAGGAACTTGTGTTCAAGTAAGTGGTGAGATAGAAATAAGCAAACAAACAATTAATATATTATGAGTCTCCCAATGGAAAATTCAATGAAAACAAGCAGGTGAAGGGTATCCTGACTGGGGAGTGTAGACTGCTATTTTATAAAGGTGATGTGGTAAGGCTTCAGTAGTGAAGGGCTGGCAGGAACCTGGTGGGAGTAAGGCAGCGCACCACGTCATGCTTGGGAAACGTCAGGTGCAGACACTGAGGTGTGAGCCATCTGTGTTCACCTGACACCAGGGGGTTAGCATTTCCATAACTAAGGGACCACATGGATGAGTAAGAGTAGAGTGGGAAATGGAGGTGCCAGCGAATCCTATCAGGTGCAGGACAGGAGACATGCATCCTGGGATTATTCTGACTGAACTGAGACACTATTGAGGGGATTTGGACCTACAAGGGACAAGATACAATGGCTACTATGTGACCAATATCTTACGGGGGAAGGGAAACATCAGGAAATCAGATAGAAAGCAATAGCAAAGTTTCAGACTAGAGATTACGGTACTTTATAAATACAGCAAATGGAGATTAAACTTAGAATGTTTGTCCCAGGGGAAGGTGAGTTGAAGGGGCATTTGTTGAAGATGAGAAAAACTAGAAGATTGGCCATTGAGTTTAATATTCCTTTAAAATGCTAAATTGGACAGAGACCTTAGATACTCAAATGAATTAAGCTATTGATTCTGTACTCTTGATGAAGGTATCTTAGGTGGAAAATAAATTTGAGAGTGATGATTAGTACTAAATCGCTAAATTAGACTCAAGAAACTCACAGAGATTACTTAGCATCAACCTTTACTTCTAATATAATGGTCATAACTAATCACCAGACTTTCACTTGAAGAAATCTGAAGTCATCTGACATCACTTCCAGGACAATAATAGTCTTAAGTTTCTTCTCTTGGAACGTACTTTAGTCCAAAGTTAACAGACAAGGTGTTTGAGAAAGGGATGTGAAATAATTTTTCATGGAAAAAAGCCATTTTCCTTATGAAAAATTTCTTTATGAAACATCTCAAACCCACCATCTGAAACATGTTAATTATAGTTTACTTGAATTTCATCATTCAACAATTCCCTTATATAACCATAAGATCTAACTTGCTTATACAATAAGTAATCTTTTCAGGACAGCTACATCCTGCTTAAAGCTTATCACAGATAAGGACTTACCATCATAGCTCCTCTGGGAAATACCATTAGTACTTTTACCAAGAGGTCTCTTTTGGTAGGTTTAAAAAGATATTTGATTGAGAGTTTAATTTTTTTTAGTACTGGGAATTGAACCCAGAGGCATTCTACCTCTAAACTATACCCACAGACCTATTTTGTATTTTGGAAGAGGTCTCATTAAGTTGCAGAGGGCCTCACAAAGTTGCTGAGGCTGGCTGTGAATCTGCGGTCCTACTGTTTCAGCCTCCCAAGTACTGGGATTACAGGCGTGTGCCACCATGCCTGGCTTTGATTGAGATTTTATATTGTTTCATCTTCCCAGGTAAAGAAGGAGCAGGTTACAGACTTGCTTCTAAACCCTTCCTTCTATTGGAGAGATTGTATATATTTCATCTATGTCTGAAATTTAAGGTGATGGGAATATATGATATTATCTAGTAAAAGAGAAGAGATAGAGAAGTGGAACAAGGATTGAGCTCCAAGACTCCTCACTTTTGAAGGTCTGCATGATAAGGGATGCTCAAAGAAGACTAAAGCGCAAAGGCCCCTGTGCTCAGGGGATAACGACGAAGTGGTGTTTTATGGAGGCCAAGTGAAAAAAGTGTTTTAAGAAAGGCAGCACGATCCTCTATTCTACGTGACTGATTGGTGGAGTGAGATAAAGTATGATTTAGGAAAAAGGAAAACAATGATTATGCAAGACAGAGGGGTGATTCCAGGCCAGGTAACACTGGAAAGGCCTAGTTGACAAGTGACAGAGTTACCCTTAGGAAAAAAAGAATAGGTAATTCACAAAACTACAAGTCAATGCCACAGATGTGAGATTTCTGTAAAGGATATCTACATTAATAAAATAGATGCAGGTCCTTGGCGGATAGAGCTAATTTGATTTTTGGTCCCATTCCAGTATCAGGACCATTAAGAATCTTCTAAGAGTTGGATCAGTATACTGTGACAGTCAACCAGAGAGTCTTTTCATTCTGTTGCTGTGGCATTCATTACTGAATATATGAACAATTTTTATCAGGGCTGATGATACTGACATAGTCACTGAGATTTTTTTTTTTTTTTTGCGGTACTGAGGATTGAACCCAGGGGCGTTCTACCTCTGCGCTACACCCCCGGCCCTATTTTTTTTATACTTTATTTTGAAACTGGGTCTCATGAAGTTGCCGAGGGTCTCACTAGTTAGAGAGGGGAGAGAGAGAGAGAGAGAGAGAGAGAGAGAGAGAGAGAGAGAGAGCTGAGGCTGGCCACAAACCTGGATCCTCCGGTCTCCGCCTCCCAAAGTACTGGGATTACAAGCGTGCACCACCACGCCCAGCTGTCACTGAGATTTTAAAAGTCTGACCATATTAACTTCATAGAAGTGAAGAGAGTAGGCATGAAAAGGAGGAGGTCAACGGATCTACACTGTGAAGTGCTGGTATCCACAGAATGCACACTGCCTCAGTTTACTGTGGAGAGAACTCCAGAACTCCCAAGGATGCATGTGTTTACAAAGTGGCAATGGCTCATTTTATGTGTCAACCCAACTACCTAAGTTAACTGTGCCATGAGTCTAGATGTTGCTATGAAGGTATTTTATAGATGTGATTAACACAATGTAACTGTAGCCAACAACAATGTGCTGTATTCTTGAAAATTGCTAAGAGCATGAATTTTTAGTTGTTTTTACCACAAAAAGATAAGCATATGAGTTAATGTGTATATTCATTAGCTTGATAGAGCCATTCCATGGTTTTACATGTTCCAAAACAATATGTTATATATGTGTGTTTTACTCTCTAATTCACCTATAAAATGAGCTCAATTGAATTTTTTCATGTGTCAGCCTAATTATTTATGTAGCAATAATTAAAGTCCTTATTCTAATTCATTTGAAATGGCTTACTTTTAATATATTAAATTATTCTGTATGGCAAATGCTATTTTTGAGTTTATGTATCTATTATTGATGTATAAGATGACTTATTTTGGTTTTATAATATTTTAATAATATCTTCTTGGTCTAAACCTACCACATACCCTTTCTTATATATATATTCCTATTCATTATTACTTTTTTGGCACTTATTATTCTTCCAGATAGAATTTGAAACAATATGTTATTCATTTTCCTCCAGAACTGACATCGGTTTTGTTATATAAAAAATTAATCAAAGGACTGGGGCTGGGACTGGGGCTCAATGACAGAGCTGTTGCCTAGCATGCTTGAGGCCCTGCGCTAGATCCCCATCACTGCAAAAACAAAACAAACAAACAACTGGAATAGAAAAGCATTGGTACATTAACAATGCATACATTGGACTTCTTATGTAGATTTTGAGTTTTCCTTAGAAGGTTTTTTTTTTTCATATACCTTCCACAGATATTTCATAACTGATTCTGGTTGCTAATATTAACTTGCAGCAATCCTAGTTTTCATGATGGCAGAGGGGTAGGAATACTGGGAAGAACTTCTACAGAGTCCAGCATTTGAGTCGGATATACTGGGAAGTAAAGATTGTTTTATAAAGTTTCTTTATATTCACAATTGATGAGAGAGTCATGTGAATCAATTCATTACTACCTTTTGCCTGTGAGATTTAAACCTGAAAAAAAGAGCCTTTCAAGATAATAAGTGGCAGCCGCTGGCCCAGTCCTTCCCTCTCCCATTCTTCTATGGTCACTTTCAGTGCTGCCCATCTATGAGGCTTAGCATAGAATGTGTTAGTAGGAAGGAAAAATCATTCCTCTATCTATTTTATTTATTTCTATTATTTTTAAATATTTTTATGGGTGCATTTTAGTCTCACATCATAACGTAGTTCAGAGTGACAGTGACAAGCATGCACTCATCACCTGGTGCACGAGAGAGCTTCCTCCTCCAACCCTCTCTCGCCTGGCTCCTTCCCCTTCCCCAAACAAGATGTTGAGATTGGCATTGGTATTCTCACATTTGCAAATAACACCAACGGAAGCGCCTTCTTCTTTAATTCTTCTGTAATGAGGGATCCCGCAGAGACACACCAGACTCCAAAAAACATCCAATTTTGAGCTCTTTATTCTTTTACAGCCGGTAGGGCTACACCCCTGGTGAGTGCAGCCCCGAGGCTCTCTATTGATGGCCGCTTATACAGGAAAAAGTACAGTTTTACAGGATCAAAAGTTCAAGTTCACATACTTTCAGAATGATGGAAAACAACTCACTTGGGACCAAACAATATATGTTTACCTTCCATTTGACATTGCTTGCATTTTCTACATCTGCGTATGTGGCAGGGATACAGAAGCCAAGGTTAAGCATTATGCAGCGTTAGCAAAGTTCATGGCGACCCTGCCTTAAGCCAAGCATTCTTGGTGGAGCTTATGGCCTTGTAGTGCTCAGGGTGGCAATACGGAATAACGAGTGTTAAAGTTGAAGCATACCTCATCTCACTTCCTCCCCTGGACCATCTCCTTCTCTCCACTGGCGTTTCCTCTCTATTATCTAAAGTCCCTCTTGTATCCCCCTTACTCCCTAGCTTCCACATATGAGAGAAAACAGATGACCCTGCGCTTTCTGTGACTGGCTAATCTCACTTAACATAATGTTCTCCAGGTCCATCCATTTTCCTGCAAATGACATAATTTTATTCTTCTTTATTGCATTGTGTGTATAGCCCATAATTTTGTAATCCATTCATCTGTTGATGGATACCTAGGTTGGTGCCATAATTTAGCTATTGTGAGCCAGGCGTGGTGGTGCACACTTGTAATCCCAGTACTTGGGAGGCTGAGACCAGAGGATCGGGGTTCGCAGCCAGCCTCAGCTGTTTAGTGAGGCCCTCCGCAACTTAGTGAGACCCTGTTTCAAAATAAAGAATAAAAAATAGGGCTGGGGGTGGAGCTCAGAGTAGAATGCCCCTGGGTTTGATTCCCAGTACTGCAAAAAAAAAAAAAAAAATTTAGCTATTATGAATTGTGCTGCTACAAACATGAATATGCATGTATCATTATAATCTTCTGATTTCAGTCACTTTGGAAAGATATTCAAGAGTGGTATAGCTGGATCATATGCTGGATACCATTCCTAGTTTTCTGAGGAATCTCCACACTGATCTCCATAACAGCTGTACCAATTTGCAATCCCACCAACAGTGTAGAAGAGTTCCTATTTCCCCTCCTCTATCTATTTTAATGATATACTTCTATTGCTGTTACTTCCCTGGCCATCACTGGGCTAGAGAAAGAGATTATAATAAAGTCCTGTGCTGCATTTCATCTCAGGGAAGATACTTGGACCTGTCATGTAATCCACACTATTGCCTACTTATTTAAACCACAATGTCAGTTGGACTAATTACAAGTGATATAGAGTGCATTGAGAGATCCTTTAAAGATATCCGCTGAAATTAATTTCACATACAAAATTTAAAACCTAATTTTTATATTTAATTTTCTACAGGCTAAAGAGTTCTACCTTTCTAATTTATTGAGGCATGAGATATTTTTAAATGGTTTTGATAAATGCATATTTCCTAGATTATCCATTGTTAGTACTAAATTTAGAAGACAGAGTTAAGGACTAAGTAATAGGCATTGAAATGAACCATTAATTCAGAATTATTTAACAGGAAATCTTGGTAATATTAATGATCATACATCTTAGTCTACTGAACCTAATCAAAGCTTGAAAAACAATTCACATCATTTAAAAACTGTGAGTTAATAAATTTCTTAATGTGATATTTTATCACAACTAAAAAGATACTATGTCATTAATAAAAGAACACCATCATTGACCTGCTTAATTGACGGTATCTACCAACTTTATTTTGATTGAGATTAATAATTGCTCATGTTAAAAGTTACCAGTTAAATTCCAATGCTAATGTAATTAAAATTGCTTGCATCTGTTATATGTAAATTAATTCTGTTACCTTTGTATCTAATAAAATGGGGCTGCATATGATGACTAAATACTTCTAAGCTTATTGAAATTATTATTAATTAATTCTTTAACCATAACTCATTTTAGTTAAATCTGTAAATTGATCATTAAAATGTGATTTCAGGTGATTTTGAATTGAGATGTATTTTCAATAGCTTCAGGTTGAACTGCTGTATGTTCTAGCTTGTAGATTTTTATTTCCAGTTTCAGCACTTTAAAAACTATATTAGAGAAGCAGAAAATAAATGATAAGTTTTACTCAATGATACTATATTGTATTTAAATTTCTTTAAATTCCAGAGAAATATAATGACAGCATTTTATCATTCTTTCTTGCTCTGAAAGTCCATGAAATTTATTGGAATACGACAAACCTTTCTAATTCTGATCTTTGTCAGTAGATCTACAACTAATGCCAAAAGAGAAAAAGGGGAATTTCTCCGCCATTTTATTTCTTCTTATTCATGGTAAATTTTACTTAGGATAACACGCACAGTTCATAGACATATAATTCAGTGATATTTTACAAACTCATACCTTCCTAGTCCATTTTGTGCTACATGATTTATATTGATGAGAATATTGATAATATTTATATTGATATCATATTGAATATTGATAATATTCTCATAAATATTAATTATATTTATGAGAAATTTATTTCTCATATTTCCAGAAGCTGAAAAGCCCAGGTTCAGGGTGCTGGCGTCTGGGGAGGGCTTTCTCGTGGCATCTTGTCATGACGGGAAACACCAAGGTAGGAGAGTCCAAACCCACTCCTCCAAACCCTGCCAGAGTGGCATTAATCTCTTCCTGAGGGTGGAGCATAAACATCTTTCTAAAGGCCCCACCACCCGGCCTGGTTACACTGGGGACTGAGTTTCAAACACATGAATCGCGGGGGATCCATTTATAGCATGACATGTATATTTGCAAAACAACCATTCACTGCAGATATCAAATATCTTCATTCCCCGGGTGTTTTCATGACTACGTGTAGTCAATTCCCACCTTCCCCCAGCTATACACTGTTTTGATTTCTACCACAGTAGATTCGTTTTAGCTGATGTTAAGCTGAAAAGAAAGTGACGGGTGTTCTAGTGTGGTGATAGGAAATGAACTAAGCCATATATCCTCCTATTTGTATTTTCTTTAATTTCACCCATCAGTAACTTGAAGTTTTAGATGCAGTGCAGATTCCAGTATACTTTTCCAGTCTTACACACCTTTTGTTAAAGTTAGCTACCAGTGTTGTATGCTTTTTTTTTTTTTTTTTTTTTTTTTTTTTTGCGGTACCGGGGATTGAACTCAGTGGCGTTCTACCTCCGTGCTACGCCCCCGGCCCTAATTTTTATACTTTATTTTGAAACCAGGTCTCACGAAGTTGCAGAGGGCCTTGCTAAGGAGAGAGAGAGAGGGAGAGAGAGAGAGACAGAGAGAGAGAGAGAGAGAGAGAGAGAGAGCTGAGGCTGGCCGCAAACCCGGATCCTCCGGTCTCCGCCTCCCAAAGTACTGGGATTACAAGCGTGCGCCACCACGCCCGGCTTTTGTATGCTTTTTAGTACTGTTCTAAGTTGCACAGATTTTTAAATTATATGTAAGTTGTTTGATGGTAGTCTACACAAACATAAATGATTATTGTGCATAATTCTAAAATTCAACAAAGGAAAGATGGACGGACCAGGGGAGTGGTTTCTCAACACCCAATATTTGTTGATTTGTAAACACTCCCATTGATTCTTAATTTTAATAAAAACACTTTTTATACTGTCCATTAGACTATGTGATAATAATTATCTTGTGATTTCTTTTGGTTAATGATCTATATTTACTGAGACCTTCAGATTATTGTTAGAGTCCTGAATACAACGGAGGAGACCCCTTAGCATCTTTAACTTTACATTTTCAAATGGTTTGCTTTTAGTACAATAGGATGGATAAAATAGTAATTTGTTGTTCAGTGAAATCACATTTTATGCAGATTTAAGATGAAACCTTCTTAAATTTCACAGTTAATTAAACAATAATCTGAAATGACATGACAAATTGTAAAACAGTAAAACAATCTAAGTGCAAAAATGTTATGAATTAGGACTTTTTAAACATTGCATTATAAGAATAAATATACAACTGGACCTTGAGGCCTAAGTATGTGATTGAAGTGATTGTGTAACCTTCATATTTTAATTTATTATGTCATTTGAATGTTCTTACTGTTTTGTTAACATTGTATTACGTAAACACAGTAAACTTGATTTTAAAAAATGAATACACATTTGTGAAACCATCCTGTACTAATATTACAAATCAGGTTTTGTTTATACATTTGGAAATGTTTATCATTGAAGCAAGGGCTTTCATCTATTTGCATTTATCAAGATGTTCAAAATCACAGTTGAAACCGAATGGCCAAACTTCATCAGACACCCTATGATTAAAAGTCAGCTGCAGTGGTACAGCTGGGTCACGTGGTAGGTTCCTTCCCATTCTTCTGAGGACCCTCTACACTGATTTCCAAACTGGTTGCACTAATTTGGAATCCCTCCAGTAATGTACCAGTGTTCCTACTTCTCCACATTCTCACCAACATTTATTATTATTTGTGTTTTTAATACTTGCCATTCTAATTGAGGTTAGGTGAAATCTCAGAGTAGTTTTGATTCGCATCTTTCTGATTGCTAGTGATTCCGTTGAACATTTTTTTTATATATTTATTGGCCATCTGCGAAGTGTCTATTTAATTCACTTGCATATTTTTATTGGATTATTTGTTTTTTGGGTGGTAAGTAACGTCAATGGAATTGTTTCCTTCATTAATTCTCCCTCCTCACCATCACTACCCTCTCCTAGAACACCTCCCTCCCTCCACTGAGGATTCTCCTCCATTATCTAACGTCCCTCTTCTATCCTAATTACTCCCTAGCTTCTGCATATGAGAGAAAACATATGACCCTTCACTTTCTGTGACTGGCCAATCTCATTTAACATAATGTTCTCCAGGAACTTTTTTCTGCAGATGACATAATTTTTCTGCAAATGTTGTAATTTTGTTATTCTTTATTGCTGAGTAAAATTATGTTGTGTGTATATCCCATAATTTTGTAATCCATTCATCTGTTGATGGACACCTAGGTTGGTCCCATGATTTGGCAATCGTGAATTGTGCTGCTATAAATATGGAAATTCAGGCATCACTTATAATATTCTGATTTCAGTCCCTTTGGAAAGAAACCCAGGAGTAAGAATACCCATTTTAACTTATCTTAACCTCATTACAAAACCCTGAGGCGAAGAGGTGCACTAGTGCCATTTTTCAGATGAGCATTCAGAGGGAAAGAAAGATTTATTAAAACAACCAAGACCATGGAGCCTCCAGGTAGCAAGGCAGGAACCTGCATCAGCAAGTGCTGGCCAGTGTGCCAAATTCAGCCCTCGACCCGTCCTGCACACACATCACACTGGAACCCAGGCAGCTCATTTTATTCATGTCTAGTCTATGACCACTAATTCCACTCTATTTGTAATCACTGAGTATCCGCAACTTCACGTGACTGCATGGTTCTCAAAACCTGAAATGTCTACTATCTGGCCCTTTATATAAAATAAAACTTTGTTCACCTGTGCTTTAAATCAAATATTCTTTAAATTATTTTCACATCAGCTGTTTTCAGCGCGCTCCCTGTTTCCTGGTGGGTCCCTGTTGGGACATTGATAGACTAGCATAATTGAATTTCAGTGAGGAAACATGCTTCATAGTACTGCAGCCTTTTGAATCTTATCAAAACTTGCTTACAGGCACATTATGGTCAATTTTTGCAAATAAGTATGGTATGCTTCAATAGAAGTCATATTATCAAGCTTTGGATTGAAGGTTCCACACATATATCCTCTGAGGATTGCTGCCTTTCTGATTTTCAGTTTTGCCATCTTTTTCCTCTCATTTTTTTCCTCTCAATTCTTTTAAAGACATTTTGTTTCCTGCATGGGATTCTTTTTGAATACATATATAAATCTTTCATGATGTCTGAAATATTTTAGCCATAATTCTTAAAATTCTGATTCTAGCCAATCTCTTGCTCCTTTTCTGGACACCTGTCAAACACATCTTTCTACCTTAATTTCCTGTTTTCCATCTCCTTATCCTTCTTTTTTTTTTTTTTGCGGTACCGGGGATGGAACCCAGGGGCGTCCTACCTCTGCGCTACACCCCCGGCCCTATTTTTTTATACTTTATTTTGAAACCGGGTCTCATGAAGTTGCGGAGGGCCTCACTAAGTAACTGAGGCTGGCCATGAACCCAGATCCTCCGGTCTCCGCCTCCCACATCTCCTTATCCTTCTGTGTTTTATCCTGGATAAGTTTCCCTCTTCCATTCTTCCTATTCACTAATTTTAGTTATTTGTTTCTTACTTACAGAAGTTCTATTTTTATCTTTATCCAAACTCTCATTTCCTAAAGATACTTTAAAATCTTATATCTTTAAACAGAAACATAGCTAATTTAGAATTTGTATGACATTCTTATTCCATTGAACCGTGTCTAAACTTGAATCAATATTATAACACTTGTATCTAATAAATGTTGAAATAAAATAGTATTAAGTCTTCCAACACTATTCCTTTTCAAAAATATTTTGATACAGGAGGTCCTTTGCTTTTTCAGTAACTTTATAATCAGATCATCAGTTTTCACACAGCAACTCGTTCTGATTTGGACTGCAGAGGATTAGCAATTTAGTAATATATATGTCATTTTTGTTATTCTTTATTGCTGAGTAGAATTTCATTATATATCCCATAATATACAATACATGTATATAATATATAATATATAATATACAATATATGTATTAAGTATTTATATTATATACATGTATTTGTTATGTATTTTATTGTATAAAATACATGTATATTATGGGATATATACACAGTCTATGTTATGCTACATTATGATGTGAGACTATAATGCACCAATAAAAGTATAAAAATAAAGTTATCTTCTACTGTAAAATAAATAAGAAAATATACCATGAATAACAAAAAATAGTATTGAGTCTTTTGATCCATGAGCATGCTGTATTTCTTCATTTGTTCTAATTTTTTTTCTCCTGAGACACATTTTGTAATTTTCTAGGCACTTGTCTTCAATATATTTTGTTAGATTCCTCACTAAACAGTTCACATTCCTTAAGAGTATTGTTTAATTTCAATTCCCATTGCTCTTTTGGTATATTAAAATATAACTGAGGCTTTTGTGCCAAAATTAATCTTTTATCATTGCTAAATTCATATATAAATTCTGCATCTTTCATGCAGATGCCTTAGAATTTTCTACACAGATGATCATTTCACATTTGAATAAAAACATTTTTATCTCTTTCCAAACCAACTATTGTGTGTGTGTGTATGTGCAATCACACTCCAAAACAATGGAATTTAGTGCAAGGGTATAGGAGTAGATGAAAGTGAATGTCATTTCCTTGTTCATGATTTGTAGGCAAAGAGCACTCAGGTTTTCAACATTAATATAATGTGAGCTCTAGATTTTTCATAGGTGACCTCATCAGGTTTTGTAAGTTCCATCTTATTTTTCAGTTTGATGAGAGTCATTATCATGAAAGGATATTAAATTCTCTCGAGTGAGGTTATCCTGTTGGTCTTTGTTACTAGAATGTTAACATGATAAATTATATTGATAATTTTCAAATGCCAGACTGTTACAGTTTGGATTTAGACTGTCCCTCTAGACCCCATGCAGACAAGGCAGCCATATTGGAGATTGGGCTTGCTTGCTGAGGAGGGCTCTCTGGGGTTGTGGCCCTGGGGATTATATAAGGTCCTTCCTCCCCTTGTTCTCTCTCTTGCTTCTGGCCTCCATGATGTGAGAGCAGAGCCCCTGCTCTCTCCCTCTCTCTGCTTCCCACCACCATACCCTGAGCTCCACAGACCAGGCCTGACATGGACTGAAACTTTGAAATCTCCAGAACTGTGAGCAACTAAATCTACCTTGCTCTCAATTGTGATGGTCAGGGGTTTGGGATTATAGCAACGAGAATGCTGACTGAAGCACAGACAAATATGCATTCCTGTGATAAATCCCACATGATTATGACATATTATTCTGTTTGAAAACGGCTAGATTGATTTCCTAAATTTGTTTGTGAGTTTTTTATTCTGTCATCAATATGTTTAGACACTGTAGTGATGCCCCATCTTTTGTTCTTGATATTGATAATTTTTGTCTTCTCTCATCTTTTTTTTTAAATTAATCGGTCTGTTCAGAAGTTTCTTAATTTTTTTCTTTTGAAAGAACCTGTATTATTATTATTTTCTTTTTAGTTTTTCCTCTATAGTTTTATCTTTCTATTATGTTAGTTTTGGCTTATCTTTGCTATTTTCTTTGCTTTCTTTTGGGTTTTGCTTTCCCTATTTTTTCTCATTTTTAATATAGAATATGAGATCAATTAAAATATTTATATATGAGCCAGGCGTGGTGGCGCACACTTGTAATCCCAGTACTTTGGGAGGCAGAGACCGGAGGATCCAGGTTCGCGGCCAGCCTCAGCTCTCTCTCTCTCTCTCTCTCTCTCTCCCTGTCTCTTTCTCTCTCTCTCTCTCTCTCTACTTAGTGAGGCCCTCCGCAACTTCGTGAGACCCGGTTTCAAAATAAAGTAGAAAAAATAGGGCTGGAGGTGTAGCAAGAAGGTAGAATGCCCCTGGGTTCAATCCCCAGTACTGCGAAA
The DNA here is from genome assembly GCA_004027185.1 of Glis glis. Lineage (NCBI taxonomy): Eukaryota > Metazoa > Chordata > Mammalia > Rodentia > Gliridae > Glis > Glis glis. The sequence goes on along the minus strand of PVJS01023456.1, from coordinate 15,707 downwards.
AAAAAAATTTATATATATTATACCGAGCATTTTTTATGCTTCCACATAAGCATGCTTTTCTTACATTTGAACAATTTGACATTTGTATTTTAATATGCTTTCAAGATAAAATATCCCCTTCCTCACTTATTTTTATTTGAACATGTGCTGTTTCATTTTCTAGTATTTTGTGACGACTTTTTTATAGATATATATTTGTTCTGATGTTTTAGCATAAGATATATTAAGTAATTTGGTTGTTTTAAATTCACCAAGAGATGTTTTAGCCACTAATATGTTAAACTGTGGCAAATTATCCACCCACTTGTCAATCCTATTTGTCATATCTCTTCTTACCGATTTCCTGTGTGTTTGGTTATCAGTTAGGTAAACAGAGATATTTAAATCTACCATCCTGCTTGTGTATTTTCAACTACCACTCTCAGGTTTTGCTTCTTGCATTTTGAAGTCTTCTCATTGTGTGTATCCACATCTAAAAGTGTTAGGTCATTTTGATTGATGGATTCATCCTCATTATGCCTTAGTATATGTCATTTTGAAATCAAATTTTTCTAATATTAATACAGTTACTTCAGAAACTACAGTTTTCTTTTGATTAATATATATTCTTATATACTTAATGCTTTGAACCTTTGTGTGTAATTTTACTTAAATTGGATTTCTTTTTTTCCTTTTTTTTGGTGCTGGGGAATGAACCCATGGCCATTCTACCTCTGAGCTACACCCTCAGCCCTATTTTATTTTTTAGTTTGAAACAGGGCCTCACTAAGTTGCTGAGGCTGGCTGCATCTGCAATCCTCCCATCTCAGCCTCCCAAGTACTGGTATTACAAGTGTGCTGAAATTGAGTTTCTAATGGTTGATTTTTTTCTATACAATTTGACATTTTTTTTTGCTAGAGATCTAGCCCAGGGCCTCATACATGTTAGGCAAGCACTCCACCACTGAGATAAATAGCCAGTCCAGTTTTTTCTTTGAATGAAATTATTTAGAACACTTAAACTCAATGTAATGTTTGACAAGTTTACTGTTTACATTGAATATTTTGTTATTCTTTTCTTTTTCCCATATGTTCTTTTAATTTTCATCTATTACTTTGCCTTCCACTTTGTTTCATAGTTTGTTTGGGGATTCTGTTTCATCTCCAAGATTTGTTATTCATATCTGTTTCATTTATATTAGCTTTTCTGTTGTATATACAATATGTCTGTAACTTACCACAGTTAACCTCCAAGTAATGGTATACTAATTGTACTCGTATTTTGCAATTCTTCCCCTTTTAATGCTATAAGCCCCACAATATGTTGATGCTACTTTTTCATAATTAAAGAATGGTCTTTAGAGTAATTTAAATATATTATTATTGCTGGGCGTGGTGGCTCACGCTTGTAATCCCAGTACTTTGGGAGGCGGAGACTGGAGGATCCGGGTTCGCTGCCAGCCTCAGCTCTCTCTCTCTCTCTCTCTTTCCCTGTCTCTCTCTCTCTCTCCCTCTCTCTCTACTTAGTGAGGCCCTCCGCAACTTCATGAGATCCGGTTTCAAAATAAAGTATAAAAAATAGGGCCGGGGGTGTAGCGCAGAGGTAGAATGCCCCTGGGTTCAATCCCCGGTACCGCAAAAAAGAAAAAAAAATATTATTATTTAATATATTATTAAATTTATATTCTTCATATTATTCTACCCCTCATATTATTATTTCCTGTTGCTCTTTATTTGTTTCTTATCACCCATTTCAGTATGGCATCGTGTTCTGTCTGTCTGAAGAAGCCCCTTGAGTATTACTTATACCTCATGTATGTTGTAACAAATGCTCTGAAAAAGAGCCATTATTTTGTGTTAGTTTTTGAAAGATACTCTCACAAACTTTTGAATTCTGCATTGACAGGTTTTGCTCTTGTGGCGGTTTCCTTTACAGTATTTAAGGCGTATTTTTCTTAAATTACCTTCTAGCTTGCAAAGTTTTTGTTTACTGGGGAAAAGTTCTTCCACAAATGTCTTTGAAACATACTTTTACCAGGTCCCAAATTCTCAGTTGACAATTACAATTTTCTTTCAGGATCTTAAAGATATTCCCTGTATGCATGAATTTCCATGCATTTACCACCATTTACTTCAACACCAGTCTCTCAGCAACACAGTTACAATTTTGGTTCAGACAGCATATTAACTGTGAGCGATTCCATGAAGTATAAACATCGCTGCTGTACATGCATCACTATGCAAATAACAGATGTGCATCATGACTGGAGTGGGCAATCACATAACTGCTTTCAAATTCTGTTATTTAGTTCATGCACATGGTAAAGTGTATTTGTGCTCCCAGTATCTCCCAATGTTAAACTGGTTTGATATTTTACCACATTGAATTGTCAAAAGAGAATTGGCCAACAAAGGGGAAGGTGCAGCAAAAAAAAAAAAAAAAAAAAAAAAAAAAAAAAAAAAAAAAAAAAAAAAAAAAAAAAAAAAAAAAAAAAAAAAAAAAAAAAAAAAAAAAAAAAAAAACTGAAAGGGGTTTATGTGGGAAGTCGAGTTAAATAAAACAGAAATCAAGTTATGGACATGTAGCTTATCGTGACACTGTTGACACTATATTGCTTTTCAGAACTCTAGCTATGCAGCCAAAGGAACTAATTAGGAGCTAATTGTTGATTGAACATACAAAGGGATTTTGACCAGCCCAGCCTTCTGTTTATTTTATTCTTCTCTATAGTGAGTTTTCCAAAACTATTATATTATGATTTAATCAAAATTTATTACTCTGCCACTTACTAGAAGAACAGAATTCTTCAGATTTACTTCCTAATGTGGACTTAAAGAAAAATCTCTTCCAAACATTAATCTACATATGTAATTTTTCAATGTGGACTATGACATTTTCATATACATGAAATAATTTTTGTATCACTAAAACAAAATTTTAAGACTCTGCAAGAAAAGCAGCTAACTTTTCTACTTCATTTTTCTCTTCTTTCTTCCTTTTTTAAAAAATAAATGTTAACCTTCATCCATAGATTTTTCAATCATTACTATCAACCAGTTGTTCACCTCAACCTGTAAAATATGTCTCGTAGTGAGGGGTTCTTACTTTAAATTATCAAATTGTCCATGATCTTTATCTTTTCAGAATGCTTAATGGGTGAAATGAATTTTTCCTGAATTTAACTCTCATACTTTAGTCTCATAGTGAGTTTTACATAAATTCAGGACTCATGAAAGTATCTGTATGCTTCATTACTACATGAAGCATAAAAGAAAATAATGGGCTATTTCTTTTTTCACAGAATATTCCAAAGGGTAAATTTACATAACATGTCCTTTTAAAGACATTATTACTTATATAGCACAGACATAAAGAGGCATGTTTTAATTTGATGGTACCCTAACTAAGGCATGGTAAGAAGACATATTTTCATCAGTTAGCTCAAACTTTTATTCCAATTACAGCCTTGTTTAATTATATTTTTAGAGGGATCAATTGCTATTTTACGTAATATTTACACGAAATTTCATTTTTCTTTTCTCATATCCTCTTGTTTAATATTTTAGTTTCCAGATAAACTTTTTTAAAGTGACTCTAAATGGAATGGGGAAAAACTAGAGATTACTGAAATTTACCTACAAGGGCTTTTTAAATGCAAACTTCTCACTGGGCATGGTGATGCATGCTTGTAATTCCAGTACTTGGGAGGCTGAGAAAGAATATTGCAGGTTCCCTGCCAGCCTCGGCAAAAAAAGGCCCTCTCCAACTTACTGTGACCCTGTTTCAAAATAAACAATAAAATAGGGCTGGTAGTGTAGCTCAGAAGTAGAACACCCTTGGGTTCAATCCCCAGTAACACTAAGAAATAACAATAAAAAAATAAAAAATGCAAACTTCTTAAGAGATATTGTAGTTGAACATACTAAGGAATATTCTCAATAAAACTTTGCATATAAATTACTTCAACTGCTGTGTTCATGTATACCACTATCACTATTTACTGCATTACAATGTGAGACGATAAGACTATAATGCATCAATAAAAGTATAAAAATAATTCAATTAAAATAAATATGGGTGAAATGAGAAAAAAACTAGAAAAAGACAAACTCATATATCAACAATAGAAAGGTAGAACTTAACTACAGAGTATGAAATAAAAATAAAAATCTCCAGTGTGCTTGCCTCAAAGATTTATTACTAAAAAGGACTAAAATTTTTTCCAACTTTTTTTAGCCTATTCTTTTTTACAATACTAAGTTGTGGACAATGTATAAAGAAAGGCAGGTATTGATTCTCTGCTCAGCAAGGATTTTAGTAGCATTTTGGTGCAAGATATAAAGTAATAAGTTTCATGAAAGGAATATTAGCAATGTATGAAGAATTGGGGGGGAAGTGAGTTTTAATAGTGAATAAACAAGGAAAGCTTCAGGAAAAAGTTATTTGAATTTCTTCAAAATGGTAAAGAGGAAGCATGCTAGAATGTAGAACTATGTAAACATTGAAAAAAATAGAAACTAAGATGTGTATAGATAGCAGAAAACAGATCACTTTGATACCCCCCCAAATACATTACAGAAATAAAGAAAGGTATTCTGGAAATTCATTTAGTTCATTGGGGAAGAACTTGATATTACTGATGATGTTCTAGATATTACAGCTTGATTGAAGAATGGACAGGAGATCAGCTGGCTATTGAGCCAGGGAGTAGCACAACAGAGATTTGCTTAAGAAAAGTAAAGCCATTATATAGGGTAAAGTTTGAAGGGTGAGAGTGGCTAGGTCAACAAATGCTCCACGCATCTATGTTACCTTCACTCGATCACTCATTTCTTATTTTTTAACCTTGATTTCTTTAAACGTCATCAAAATACAAGTTTATTTCTTGATTACTTGTTTTAAAAAGAAAACAAATAATCTAAAGCTACATAGCTGCTTTATTTAACTAACAAGAGTAAATCCTCTATAAATACCAAAGAAGATAAAGATTTCCTGTCCTCCACCACTGGCCGCTGTGTATATTGGAACCAGGTCTTTAAGAAAGCCAAGGTAGTTGGGCATGATGGTGTATACCTCTAATCCCAGTAACTTGGGAGGCTGAACAGGAGGATTGAAGTTCAAGGGTCGCCTGGGCAACTTAGAGAGACCCTGTCTCAATTTCTTTTAATTATAAATTGTAAAATGGCTAGGAATGTAGCTAAATTTAATCTGCAGGAACATACACACACACACACACACACACACACGCATAAGGTAAAGCAAGGATAGAACATGACTTCCATAATCCTAGCAAATAAATTTCAAATCCATTTCAGTAAACTTTTAAACTTTTGCCCAGTTGCGGCTGGCCATAAGACTATTCTCTCTGTCAAGATGATGAATGAGCCTCGATGTTCCACATATTTATCATATCTTGACTTAGCCATTTTAATGTACTTTATCTGAACATCGGCACAGCATGCAAATAAAACTGCAGCAAGCAGAAAATAGATTGGCTCAGCCCTCCAGGCACACACTCACCACTGCTACTGTGACCACCACCATGGCACCATATACAAGGGGTTTATGTACTCAGAGGGGCATGATGATTCTTTCCTGAGTCAAGAGTGTCCACAAGTGCATAAAATTGTTCATCTCATAATGAGCCAGATTTTTTCAATTATAGAATCATGTACCCCAATACTATGTTCATTAGACTGTTAAGTATAGTAGGGATAATCTTGAAAAAGAATGAAACCAAGCCAACCTTATGTCATTTGCACGAACATAGATGGAACTTGAGAATATTATGCTAAGTGAGATTAGCCAGTCTCAGAAAGCAAATAGTTGTATGTCTTCTCTCATCTGTGGAAGCTAGGGAGAAATTGGGAAGGAGGGATAATCTCAGACAAGCAGAGACTCCAATGGAGTGATGGAGGGGGGCTAGAGGAGTAAGAAGGGGTACTAGAGATGCAAAGAAGGTAACAGTTGAAATGATGCTATTTATGTCTGTTAAACTACCAATGCCAATCTCAAAGACATGTAAGGAAGGGGAAGGGGAGGGATGTGGGTGGGACCCAGAGGAGAATGCTCTATCAGTTGTGTGGATGTATAGTCCTATCACTCTGGACCTCAATATGATGTGTAAGCACGTGCACCAATAAAAGAAAAATAATGAATTCAGATGTCATAAGTTAAATAAACATATAATGGTTCTTTCTCCCAATCTTTCATAAAATATCCATTCATTCTAACCTATTCCAGTTCTATTATTTGCACAATTTTAAAAGGTTCTTTTAAAAGAGAGCAATGTTTCTTCTCTGTTATAAATCATGCACAGAGGATGTAGGAGCCAAAAGCTCCCTGCAAATAATGCCATTAGCCAATCTGTAAAACAAAAGAGTTTTTTTTTTTCCCTTCTGGTCAAAGTTACAATGAACCACACAGATTAAAATTAGGGTTTACCAGTTTTTCGCAAGTTTCTTCCTATTTTGAAATATTTAATCTCATTCTCTGACTGATGAGAGACTAGGCTGCCTTACACCTCCAGGTTTTATGGTGCATGTCAATACAGACTAGAAACCTGGATGGGAGTGAGTTTAGTATATGGGAGCCTATGTTAAGGGAAAAGCCATATCTGGTATTCTGAGAAGTACAGTAGCATCTTCTCACACCCCAAATTACTGCCTTATTGTGCAACTCTGAGAAATAAGAATATGAGCTAATACTTAGTGAAATATGAATATAATTCAATCCTGGGTAGAAACAAAGTGAAGATTTTTAATAATATTGAATAAAATAATGCAGTTCTTCATTAAGTAGTATATTAACAGATGTGTTACTAAACATATGCTCCTGAGGATGTGACATACATCTTAACATTGGAGGAAGGACTTTGTAGAAAATCCTTATATAAAAAAAACTAGGAGCCATTAATGTCTATAGAATATTTATATCATTATTAACAATTTCAGGGTATAAGTTTTTTTCCATGAAATTGTTTCAATTATTCATGTTTTAATGACATTATAAAACAGGCAGATAAAGGGCTTTTGCAAAGGTCTCACGGAATATTAATCACAGAGCCAAAAAAAGAACATATGTTCTGACACAGAACCCAGTTGTGCGAAGTAATTATTGTTCTTTATATTTTTCTTAAATAGACAATATATTTTTTAGCAACCTATTCAATTTTGGTCATGTTTTACTAAAGTTTTTAAACATTGTAAGGCTTAACCCTCTGATATCCTACAGTGTAGTTCCTGACAACAATTAATTTTATTTGGACTTCAAGTCATGTTGGAATCAGAGACATCATTAACCATCCTATTATAAGCAACAACAGAAAAAAACTGCTAAAAAAGATTAAATAACCTTTTTTCTTTGGCAATCTGAAAGCAAGATGTTTAGTATTATGCTCACTGAGAAATGGGACACAAAAGAGGATTGCCACATGCCTGTAATCCCAGTACTTAGGAGGCTGAGACAGGAAGATCAAAGGTTTGAGGCCAGCCTCAGCAACTTGGTGAGACACTCAGCAGTTTAGCAAGACCCTGTTTCAAAATTAAAAAGAAATAAAAAGGGCTGGGGGTGTAGCTCAGAGGTACAATACCCCTTAGTTCAATCCCCAGTACCATAAAAAAGAGGCTTATTATTACTTTAGTCTTCTTCCTGGAGACACATTCTGGACTGCCACACAGAAAAGGCTCCCAATAGTGAACATCAGTCTCACTCAGAGAACACACCTATGGCAAAGGTCAGAAAGGCCCAGGTAGCTTAAACCCAAGTAGAGAAGAGAAGCTACAGTGATCTGCATAGAAGTTACACTGAGTCTTTACTGCAGTTTGTATTCCTAAGTACTGGCCTAAGATGTTAAGAAAAAAACAAAACAAACATGGCACACTATGGGCTGAATATTCTAATTTTCCATATGGGAGAGTCTTCGTTACTCATCAGAGGCAGTCAGTAGACACCCCAGAAGAGCGTCCTTGGGCAATGGACTATCTTCTCCCCTACCGTAAGGGTTACCCCTATCTACCCAGAGATTCTAAAAAGATTCAGAATGATCAAAGTGAATGAGAAGCAACCTTGCTGTTTATCAGAAAAAGTCCCAAAGGACTTTTTATTATGTCCTTAAAGGACATAATGAAATGTTTTCGTTTAACAATGTGAAAATCTCGATGTCTTGAATTCATTAAAAGTTTACTATCTATACTGAGAAGTCATAAAGTGTGACCTATGACCAAGAGAAAATTAGCAGATTAAAAACTCACAAAAATGATAATCAAGTTAGAAAAAATGCCAAATAGCTGTTAAGATATGTTCAAATAATGAAAGGAAAACATGAACATAGTGAAGAGAGAGAAAATACAATAAAGATTCAAATGAAATATCTAGTGACTAAAAATAAGGGATTAATAGCTGATTAGATCAGTAAATTTTAAGAGTAAATAGCAAAATCCTTAAAAGTCACAAATTAATAATATTGAAAATGAAGAAGGACTTCTTCGTTGTATTATTCAGGATTCTCCAGAAAGACGATCAACAGGATGTACATCTGTACATGTATATATATAAAGGGGAAGTTGTCAGGGGATTGGCCCATGTCATTATGGAAACTGAGAAGTCCCACTACAGGTCAACTCTACTCTGTGGACCCTGGGATGCCTATAACTTGGCTCAGCCCTGTTCAGAGTATTCAGAACCAGGGGTACCAATGGTGGAACTCTCAATCAGAAGCTGAAGACCTGAAGATTGACGACCCAGGGGCTGCTGGTGTGAGTCCCCGAGTCCAACAGCTGGAGAGCCTGGAGTTCTGGTACCCAAGGACAGCAGATGAGAGTCTTCCAGCTCCAGGACACACAGGAAATCACCTACCTGTGAGCCACCACCAACTGGATGTTGTCTGTCCACATTGAGGATGGGTCTTCCTCAGTCCACTTACTCACACGCGTCTCCTCTGGAAACATCCGCACACACACACACCTAGATGTAATGCTTTCCCAGTTCTCTAGGTCTTCCATAATCCAGTCAAGTGGACACCTAAAATTAGCTATCACATCATGGGGACATGTGTATTAAAGTAGTTGAATAATTAAAAGCCTTCTCCCAGAGTAAGCACCAGGCCTATATGCCCAAAACTCTATGGGAAAATCAAAATGGAATGCCTTTGGATTAATGGAAATTAATTAATTTAGATTAGATTAATCTAATCTAAAACTTGATTGAGGTAGTAGTTTCACCAGATTATACATTTGTTAAAAGTCATCATATTGTACAATTTAAATGAGTGTGGGGGCTCAGGTTGTAGCAGAGAGAGAATATGCTTAGCACGCTTGAGGCTCTGGGTCTGATACCTAGCACCACAAAAATAAATAAAAATAAAAGTAAATGGGTGGATGTATGCAATTCAGAAAGTTTATATAAAAATTAAGTGTTCTAAGTCAGGTGTGGTGGCACACACCTGTGTCCCAGTACTAGGGAGACTGAAAGAGAAGGATTGCAGGTTTGAGGCCAGCCTCAGAAATTTAGCTAGGCCCTCAGCAACTTAGCAAGACCCCGTTTCAATATTCTAAAAAAATGAATAAAATAGGGCTGGGAGTGTAGCTCAGAGGTAGAATGCCCCCAGGTTCTATTCAATTCTCAGTACCATATACACACATACACACACACAAGCACACGCACACGATTAAATGTTGTGAATTGGTTTAACAATGGGTTTAAATCATTTGTGCTTGCATGATTATCAGTAGAGTTAAAATATTAACTGGTGCAACTAACCATACATTTAAGTGAAATTCTATTGTATACTATTACTACTACTACTACTAAATTCTTTCTAAATATCATAATAAGAAATTAAATACATAGTAGGGTAAATAAAATTACTACTTGTCAGAGTTTGTAAGTATCAGAAAATTTATATATTGGAAAACCAAATGGAATTGAAATATCTGAAATAAGTGTGTATCATGCTATCATTATAGTAAGCAAATAGAACATATTTCAAAAATTGGTATTATCCACAGTTTAAATAAATAGGTTGTCTGTAAGACTATTTATGAAGGTGCTAACATGGACTTTCTCAAAATTTTCCCCATACTAGCAGTATTCCAAAAATATAATTTGTAGACAGATCTTTCTGATTATATTTTAAGGTGTTTTTTGTGTTGTTGATTCATTGTGTGTGTGTGTGTGTGTGTGTGTGTGTGTGTGTGTGTGTAATCTTCTGAGAACCAGCCTTTGCCTGTTGTTGACTATGTATTTCATCAAATGCCAGATATATTATTATCTGACCTCAACACTGGCCAGGATATTAGGTATATGATGGTCACTCTATGCAAGTAGTGGCAATGTCCCTTCCTTCGACGTGTATGTACTGGGACTATACAGATGTGAGAATGACTTGCAGAGCATTGTCCAGGCATTTCACGTATAGATGGATGCTCACGAGTGCATCTTTCCCTAGGTCTTTCTATCTCTGTGAAACAGCAGCTACGACTTATACTCTAAGCGGCCACCGAAAGAATTTTCTTCTTCCTACATAGGCATGGTTTCTCGCTATCCTGTCTTTCTGTTATGATTTTTTATCGATATGAGTTGTATTTAAATGCATCATTTTATCTATTGCATTTGTATCCAACAAAACTGAGTCAAGGAAAGAACAGTTATTATCCACCCGGAAAGCCTGAAATTTCACCATAATAACCATATGTAAATGCCTCCAATGACAGTCTCTGGCTATAACTTTGGGTTTTATTCAATTAGAAATGGATGAGTACATTTTCATTTAAAGTGATCGCTTGCTTAAGCCTTTTCCATTATATTATCTTCATGTTTTGCTCTGGCTCAACTCTACATGTCGTGTTGCCTATCATTTATTTCTACCCACGGTCTAATTACCTCCTCCAAAAGAGCATTATTCTTCCTAATCCCATTTCATATTATTTTTTAACTTTTTTCTTCCTAGTAGCTTATAAGGGTAAAGTAGTTATTTAGAGAATAAATATTTTACTTAAATAATATAATGCTTAATCCATGACTTTAATATACACACATGTGCATACTTAAATTTTATATCTACTTATCTATTTTCCAATGGAAATATTTTAAAATTAATAGTGTCGTTTATTTTACAGCAAAAATATGTTTTTTCAGAAACTATCTTACATGAAATCTTGGTGTAAGAAATAAACATAAAAATAGAATTGCATTTATTGAAGATGTCATGGAACTTATTTCTTTTCTCACTATCAACACACCCTCTATGGCAGCTGGTACCAGAAGTCTAGAAAACAAAGTTGGAAAATTTTCAGAGGCTAAATTTGTCTTAGCATTTTCACCCAGAATGTAAAATCTTGGTAGTCTGCATCGTTTATATATTCTTTCTGTAGAACATTCCAATCTGGGAAATTTAGCTAGGTATGTCAAGATATATGCAGATGACATGTGTGTGTGTGTGTGTGTGTGTGTGTGTGTGTGTGTGTGTGTGTGTTACCTGATCTAAGTTATGTCTACATGACCAACTGGGTTTGGATCATACTTAACACTTGGCCAATTTGTTTTGACAAAATTAGTCCAAATATCCACTATGACCAACTCTTGGCATATACGTGATTAGTTAGCACTGATATAACAGGTTGCCATTTTGAGAGGAAGGGCAGTTTCCCAATCCATTCTGTATTGTCCTACAAATGCAGACCACACTGTTGATGTTTATTTTTTGTCTGAATTATTATAATAAATTATGGTTACTTGAGCATTCAGATTTAAGTAGATGATTAATATAGATTCTATTTAAAATGATGGATTGGAGTGCTCTATAATTATAGTCTTTTATCACCATGATTTATCTCATCTTTTCACTAATGTAGTCAACATTCCAAAAATATATAACTTTGGGACAAAAAGTGTATGTTTTTATCATTTTCAAAAGAAAAAAACAAAAAAATCGCATAAATATTAAGTACACCTTTGAGGCTATGAAAAAGTGACAATGTTTTGCTTTGAATAGAAATGTCATCCACTGACACATTCTACTTTTTCTTTTTATAGGAACATGGCAGTTTTGCTTATCTTGAGATTTCAGTAAGAACTAAAAGGGCTTATAAATTAATTTTCTTTATACTTATAGGAATTTTTTCTTTAAAATTACTGATGTAGTCCATCCTATTTTTTTCCTTAAAATGCCTTTTAAATTAAAATAGACATTCTATATTTATTCTAATAGTGAATCATCTAATGATTTGACATTTTAGAGCATTTTAACTTTCATAAATTATATCCAGTGTTCACTCTTTGTGCCCCTGATAAGAAAAATTAATTTGAAAATAGTGTGATCTGCATTCAGTCAAGTACCTGCACCTCTATTAAATTTTGATTCTATTTGTTGGCAAGCGTTTCCTATCTCCTTGAGATATTGGTGTACTATAGATTAACTTATGTGAATCCCAGTGCCTACCTTCCTTAAAAACATACTGAAATGGTAATTGACTGAGCATTATTTTATAACCCTGAATATATCAATGTTTATCCTTATAAATCTGACTCATTCATGGAAATAGACTTAAGGAAGAGGGAAAATAATATCATCAAAAATTCTAGCCATGATTGAAGAACGAATAGAGACAATACAGAACTGTCACTACAGAGAGAGGGAAGCACACACAGGAAATGCCACATCACTCCATATTTTACATTGCACATTCTCACAATTGCATAGAAAGGTAGAGCCTGATTAGAGCACAGAAGACTCGCCAAAGTTAGGAGGCATGGTCCAAGTAGATGATAAAACAGTTGAACTTTGTGGGAAAGAATAATAGAAGGAAAGGTTATGCACAAAAGAAAACCTTTACAAATTTACATAGACTCTCTATAGTTTTTGGCTGAATAGTAAGCTGTATGTATTCTGAGAGAAACTGCACAAAACCCAGTGTAAAATAGCCTATAGGGAACTTTGAGATGAACAGAGATGTCAGAGGTCAAACATTGCCAAAAAAAATAAGCATTCCAACCAGCATTCACAGGAACTCAGATAAGACCTAGAATAATGACTGTTTGATACCAGTACTAAAGAGCTAAAAATTAAGCCGGGCGTGGTGGTGCATGATTGTAATCCCAGTATTTGGGAGGCTGAGATAGGAGGATCGCAGGTTCGCGGCCAGCCTCAGCTACTTAGGCCCTCAGCAACTTCGTGAGACCCTGTTTCAAAATAAAGAATAAGCCGTCCTTGGTGGTGCAAGCTTGTAATCCCAGTACTTTGGGAGGCGGAGACCGGAGGATCCGGGTTGGCGGCCAGCCTCAGCTCTCTTGCTCTCCCTCTCTCTCTCTCTTTTTCTCTCCTTAATGAGGCCCTCTGCAACTTCGTGAGACCCGGTTTCAAGATAAAGTATAAAAAATAGGGCCGGGGGTGTAGCGCGGAGGTAGAACGCCCGTGTTCAATCCCTGGTACCGCAAAAATAAATAAATAAATAAATAAAAATAAAGAATAAAAAATAGGGTTGGGGGTATAGCTCAGAGGTAGAATGCCCCTGGGTTCAGTCCCCAATTCCACACAAAAAAAGAAAGAATAAGAGCTAAAAATTAAGACTTGAAATGATGAGTATGACCAAACAGCAAATTAACTGCCTATTGGAAAAAATATTCAATACTGAATAAAGGAAGAAATGAAATCTAAAATGTTAAACATGGAGCACTTACAATGTTCAGCACATAATAAAAATGACTATACTTGTTCAGAAGCATAACTGGGGGAAAAGATCAATAGCAAACAAACAGCAAGATAATCTAGATAATGAAATTGGCTCTAAAGGGCTGTAAATAATTTATTATAAATAAGTTCAAGGGCATGAAGGAAAATATGACTATAGTGAATTTAAAAAATCAGTAGAGCAAAAAAAATACAAAAAAGATTCAAATGGAAAATTTCAATATCCGAAATGAAAATGTTATCAGTTGACTTTAGTAGATGATTAGAGGTGAATAATGAAAATTCCTGTGCGCTTAAAAATAGATTATTCCAAACCAGCTAATCCAAAAACACCAAGCAAAAGTATAAACGGAGATTCAGTAAGTGGGTTAGAGAATAACAAACTCTTTGACAAAAGAGAGAGAAGCCGAAAAATATATGTGACAAAATATTTCAGGAAACTTTCAGAATTTGGTGAAAACCACAAATTTACAGATCCAGGAATCTGGGTAATTGCCAAACTGGATAAATATAAAGAGGAGCATACCTGGGAAAAACATTCTTAAAGTACTGAACCCTATAAGTAAAGAAATACAAAATTTGAAAGCAAAGGCAGAGAAATATATTATGTAAGGGGAAGCAATGATAAAAAATAATTGCTGAATATAGTCTGAAACAAGCCCCAGTGACAATAATTCAATAACTTTAGCACGATGAAACTAAAAGCAGTCAACCCAGAGTCTATTCAGCAAAAATATCATAGAAACTAGAAAGCAAAGTAAAGACAATTTTAGATGGAGCATTCATCACTAACAAAACTGAAATACAGGAAACATGAAAGGAATTTATTTTTGACAAATAAGTTGACACCAGGAGAAAATTCATATTTACAAAATAGAATGAAAAGTCCCTTAAACATGTTGGTAACCATGTATATATGCATGCATACACACACACACACATATATATATATTTATACCCCTATATAAATAAAATATATGCATAAACACATCAAAGCAAAATTTATAACAACATGCTTTACATTTATTTATTTATTTATTTATTCATTTATTTATTTATTTAATTTTGTACTGGAGGTTGAACCCAGAGGCATTCTGCCTCCGAGCTACACTCCCAGCCCTATTTTATTTTTTAGTTTGAAACAGGGTCTCACTAAGTTGCTAAGGCTGGCCTTGGACCTGTGATCCTCCTGTCTCAGCTTCCCAAGTGCTGGGATTACTGGTGTGTGCCATCAGGCCTAGTTTATATTGTACATTTATAATATATGTATATATAAAATTTTATGAATTAAGTATTGAGCATATTCTCCAAAATTATTGTACCCTGAAGGAACTTAACTTTTATTTTGTGTACATGTCTTTGTGTATTTTTCTCTTTCCTTGTGTTTTTAAGAATTTCACATGTAGTTGTTCATTCTTTATGGATTATTGTTCACGCACATATTTTAAGGTTGGCATTTTCTTTTGTTTACATATTGAGTGCAGAGTATAGTTACTGTATAATCTAGTAATTATAAAATAAGGAAATATTTGAATTTTTACTCATCTAATGACATATACAAATACATATTTACTCATATAATCACACATGCCAATAAATATTTATGAGATTTTATTTTATTTATTTACGTTTGCTTTAAAAGTAGACTTATATGTACTGCCTTATATCTCTTTTACTCATTAATGCTCCATAAAATCCCTTTGGAATTCATTAGTGAAAGTGTAAATCATTCTTATAACTAACTGCATAATATTCCAACAAATTAGAGCCTACTTGTTTCCAGGTCTTGCCACCATAGATAATTTTGCATTAAATATAACATATACGATACACTTACATAATTTATATAAATATGCATATATATTTATGTATGGTATAAATGTGTTATATGCATTTCTATATGACTATATCACACTATTCAACTTTTTTCTGTGAAATAGAGTACAAGGAGTAAAATTTTTGAGTGAAAGGGTAACACATGCATTTTTAGTATTAACAGAAGCTGTGAATCACTTATTCATAGTCTCTGAATGGTTTTAG
>PVJS01023455.1:0-29584 GCA_004027185.1 Glis glis | reverse complement strand
GATTATAAATGTGTGCCACCACGCCTGGCTGTACCTGGTTTTAAATAATATTTTGTGTGTGTGAGGTACTAGGGATTGAACCCAGGGGCATACTACTTCTGAGCTACACTCCCAGCCCTTTTTATTTTTTTTTCTGAAACAGGGTCTCACTAGGTTGTTGAGGGTCTCACTATATTGCTGAGGCTGTCCTCAAACCTACAATCCTCCTGTCTCAGCCTCCCAAGTACTGGGATTATAGGTGTGCGCTACCATGCTGGGCTTGGTTTTAAATATTAAGTAGTTACTTATTTACACATTGTTTCCCACCATTAGACTGAGTACCTTGAGCATAAAACCTGTGTCTTACTGGTCTCCATATCCCTGCTCGGAGACTATTATTACCTGGTCAAAGTAGGAACTCTGGAAAAGGCTGCTTACCTCTCAGTATTTATTCTCCGTTTCTTTTATGGTAATAAGGATCCTGACTTTTAGCTGGAAACGTTGCTATCCGGCCAAAAGCCTTTATAACCCAGTCTTCTTTGCTAATCATCATGATGGTCAATGAGATGTGAATGGAAGTGGATACAGTTTCCTCTTAAATGGAGAAGGTTTGGCATTCCTCATGCCCTTACTCTTTCCTGGCTACTGGAATGCAGATAAGATGGCTGGAGTTTGAGTAGCCATTATATTTTTATTTTTATTGGCGCCTATCAATTATATGGAATGGTGGGTTTCATTGCTTGATCAATTTTATTCCTCAATCTCCTCCATCCCTCCCCTCCTCCATCACCCATCCTTTCCCTATACCCTAATGGTCACCCTTCTACTTTCATGAAGTCCTTTTCCCCCATGTTTTTCCTCTATCTTCTACACATATGATAGAAAACATACAGTGCTCTTCTCTCTGTGTCTGACATATATTGCTCAAAATTATGGCCTTTAGTTCCATCCATTT
The DNA here is from genome assembly GCA_004027185.1 of Glis glis. Classification (NCBI taxonomy): domain Eukaryota; kingdom Metazoa; phylum Chordata; class Mammalia; order Rodentia; family Gliridae; genus Glis; species Glis glis. Next base: position 28,650 of record PVJS01023455.1, on the reverse strand, counting down.
TCCTGCAAATGACCTAATTTTATTCTTTATTGCTGAATAAAACTCCATTGTATAAATAACCACATTTTCTTTAATTCATTACTCTATTGACAGACATCTACATTGATTCTATAATGTAGCTATTGTGAATTGTGCTTCAGTAAACATGGGTATGCATGCATCAGTAAAGTACTTTAATTCTTTTGATTAAATACCAAGGAGTGATATAGCTGGATCATGTAGTAGTTGTAATTTTTAGCTTTTTGAGGGACCTTCATACTGATTTCCATAGTGGCTGTACTAACATTCCCACCAACAGTGTATAAGTGTAAATCCTTGATAGCATTTATTGTTATTTGTATTCTTGATGATAGTCATTCTAAGTGGGGTAAAATAGAATCACAGTGTAGTTTTGATTTGCATTTCCCTGATGGCTAAAGATGTTGAACATTTTTTCATATAGTTGTTGGCCATTTATACTTCTTTTGAGAAGTGGCTGTTTACTTCATTTGCCATTTATTTATTGGTTATTTGCTTTTTTAGTGTCAATTTTTTTTAGTTGTTTATATATTCTGGGTATTACCCCTCTGTTGGAAGACTAGCTGGCAAAGATTTTCTCCCTTTCCGTTGGTTGTCTCTTCTTGAGTAGACATTTCAACCCACAAAGTAGAACCCACAAACAGGGGATGGCAGAGCAGTGAGATGCAAGGAACCAGGACTGGTAGCTCATAGGGCTGCTGCCCACCTCCAGACTATTTTACATGAGCAGAAAACAAACTTCTGTTATCTTTAAGACACTGTAAAATATGCATCAGAACCTAATTCTGGTTAGCATAATATTCAACAGATAACTGATGAATGTGTGAATGATTCTACAAATGAATAGGTCTGTGGATATCTTAAAAATCTGAGAACTGAGATTAGAGATTATTAGAGACACATGGGAATGTTACTAAGCAATATTAATCTATAAAAAACTATAGACTTCTATTTGCTAGATACTATATTAGTTACTGGGGATATATGATATAATTATATTTGAAATGTAAATTAGCATATAATTCTACTCTTAAAATATCACTGGCTATTGAGTGGGCGATGGCTTAGAAATAGGGAATTGGGCAGATATTGAGGTAGTAGTGATGAAAGATGCTAGTTGCTTGGATAGGGTGGTAGCAATAGAGATGAGGAGAAACATACATGAGATAAATATTTCAGAAGTGAAAATGACAGAATTTGGTGATTGATTAAATGAGCAATGATGGTAAAGGAGAAATAAAGAATGACATTTAGATTTTGTTCTAAACACTGATTGGACAGTGGTGCCATTTACTAAAATGAAGAAGACTGTAGGAGAATCGTTTCCCCTCACCTCTGGGGTAAGGTGGAGAATCAAGAGCTCTATATTAGATATGGTAAATTTGAAATGGCTTGTGACATCCAAGTAGAGATAGTAAATAATCAAGTATTTGAGTCTGAAACTGAAGAATTCTGAACTAGAGATAAATTTAAAAATCATGAATGTGTAGATGCCTTGTAAGGCCATTAGGCTTAAAAGATAAATTAGGAAGAAAATACAGACAGAGCGAAGAGGCCCCAACCACATGCCTTTAAACACTACAATATTTAGAAGAGGCCCAGATAAGTTTAGATACCATAAATATATGTGGTATTACTGTTTCAAATTCTCTAATTTTCCTTTGATAATTTTTAATCATTTCTTTGAATAACATTTTTTCTTTAAGGGCTAAAAAATAGTCTTCACTTGAGAATGGATTATTTATCTGCCCTCTCTGAATATGTTGATCTCTCATAGAATTCTGTGCAGTAATTATTTCTGGCCTAAAGTAGTTGTGCAAATGAGTTAGCAGCTAGATGGATCACTGCAAAAATGTACCGAGTAGATTTGGTAGTACAGGAAAATAAAAAAATTGTAAAACAGATGGTGTGCCTTAGAAATTTATCTCTTTTCAGCATCACACAACATTCGGGTTTGGCCATTTAATTATTTGTTTTCTAATTAGTACAACTTTATTTCTGGCTTTGGTCATTTTTCCAGAAGTCTCCATTTTTGATCCTCTGTAACATTTGTCTCTATGAAGCCGTTGCCAAATGGATAGAAAAGTGACAGATATTGTGTACTATATTGGACTATCCTAAGGAGTTCAGTGTTTGAAATTTAGAATACTGGCATTTTACAAACTTCTGAAAGGCAAAACTCTTTTCTTCTTAACCACTTGAAGTTTTACTTCTTTCACTCATATCCTCTGTTTGAAATAATCTAAAGAAAGCATGGTGGTTCTCTCGGTGCCTTGCCACTCATAACCAGAGCTGATCTTTTGCAATACCTGTCACTTAAGAACATGTTTTTCAAAGACTTTATTGGACAAAAAGTATCAGTGGTTTAGCCCGTGTATTGTGCATTTTGAAACATGGTCCATAACAAAAAGTATGAGAAAAATAATTATTTCTCTATGTACATGTAAGTGAATTGAATTTCACATAAACACACAGTATCATCCTGATTTCAAAAATTAAATGTTAGAGGTAAGGAAAAACAGCCAAGAAATGACTCTCCCACAGAGGAAGAGTTTGCCGATGACTCCCATTGCCAGGAATGGGCCTCTATCCTCTTGTTTTCATCCTTTTTTTTTCTCATTGCTATCAGCAGCGATTCAAGAGATAATTGCTTCTTATTAGCTAATTGCAGTAGCCTCTTGGTATTTCTTCAGGTCCCCTGGTGACAGGTAACACCAATAATTTATATTTTTAAACAAGTTTCCCAGAAATTTCTTGTGCCCACTGATATTTAAACACCACTGGTGTAAATTAAGAAAATTATTTTTTCTATGACTTGTCAAGAGATGGTTCCCAGTTTTGAGCTTAATTCGTATTATTCATACATTAAGTAAGTCATTCACATTTGATCTCTCACATAAAGAACTTACAATCTAGTAAGGAAAAAAGCTATGTGTAAAATACAATGCAAGGAAGAAAATGGTAACGGTGTAAGCAATCCCCAACTGACCAGAGTTACAGGGGCAAGGGAGTGTGAAGTCAGGGAGTTCAAGGTGACTTTCAGATAGATGCCTGAAGGAAAGGGGTGGGACATGAGACTAGGAATGGAGAGAAAATTATAAGGGGGACTTAATCCCAGGTTAAAGAGCTTTAACTTCATTCCATAGTTAAGAACAATTATATACTCTTTGAAATGAGAGAAATTATTGTTATAGTGCATCAGTCTTGCAAGATGGCTTCTTTTAAATCGGACGACTCACTTAAATATCTATATTGACTTTAACAACTGTCTTTTGGTTTTAATCCATCAGGCTATCAGAGTACAAAGATTACTAAGACACAACCCCTTCCCTTTAATAATTTACCCAGAGCTTTAGCCTTCACTTTGCTTCACAGTCACACTTTGCAAAGGCACTTATAATCACGGTGCAAGGCTGAATTCCAGGACAGTCCTTCTTCCCTTGTTCATTAATTTACAAATTGCTATTCAGCTTTTGGTCATTAGTTTTTGACCTTTAGCCTTGACATATGCACCTACATAAGAGGATGGAAATTTTCTGATGCTTAACTAGTAGTAGGCTGTTATTTTCCCCTTCCGTATATTTTCATCCTAAATATGTTAAGACTCTTACCTTTATTTTACTATATTATTATTATTATTATTATTATTATTAAATTCTGAATTATCTCATATATATATATATATATAAAGGTAAGAGTCTTAACATATTTAGGATGAAAATATACAGAAGGGGAAAATAACAGCCTACTACTAGTTAAGCATCAGAAAATTTCCATCCTCTTATGTAGGTGCATATGTCAAGGCTATTGATTAACTACTCTATGCTGTGGGGGGTGCAAGGGTCAGTCTGGCACAGTCCCTGTACACAGGTTGCCCACAGCTTAGTAAAGGGCTTAAACAAAACCACAGGCAGAGGATGATAAATCCACAAGAATGTATATGTAGTAGTTTTACTGCTAAATTTCCAAGAAGAAAACTATTATTCTCTCTGGGTGGTTATCAGAAGTGCTTAAAAATGGAGGTAATATACAATCTGGCTATAAAAGAATAGGTAAAAATAGAAATTGGTGTTGGAGTTAGGGTAAGAAGGAGGGAATTTCTAGATATAAATAACTTCGCAAAGCCTTATATAAAGATGGAAAAATATGATTTGCCATAATCATGGATCAGAAGACTTAATGTCATAAATTAAAATTTCCCATATTTATATGCATATTCAATGTAAACCTAATCAAAATTCCATAAGCTTTTCTGAACATAAAATATATATGGAAGAGTAAAGGGTCAAAAATAGTCAAGACATTTCTTAATGTCTTGCTCTATCAGATACTAAGACTTATAAAGCTACATTATTAGCACAGTGTGGTAATGATGCAGTAATATGCAAATATCCAATAGAGGGTACAGAAACATATCCATGTATATCTTGACCTTTCATGATGGTGGTCATATGGAAGACCAACAGGAAAAGGGAGGTCTCCTTTTCAACAAATGGAGTTGAATACATGGTTATCCAGATGGAAAAAATAAAATTGGACTCCTATCTCATACCATAGACAAAAATCAACTCCAAAGGTATCAGATACTTATATTAAAAACCAAAATTTAAAACTTTCAGTAGAAAATATAGGTGAATATATTTTTGGGGTATATAGGAAAGGATTTAATAAATAAGCTGCCAGAGGTATTAATATAAATGAAATGATGGGTTAATTTGACTATTAATCTTAAGAACTTGTGCTCATAAAACAACTTATTGGGGAAAGCTGATAGTTATAAACTAGGAGACGGGTTTTGTAACACAAATAACCATACAATGAAATTTAGAGAACTCTTACCAATCAATACAAAGTGGACAAACCCAGACAACCTAGTAAAAATTGGGCAGAGACAGGACTGGACATTTCAGTAAAGTGGACACACATTTGGCTAATGAATATGTGATGAGATGTTCAATCTCATTAGTGACCAATAAAATACAAATCAAGACCTCAATGAGTTAAACCAAAAACGAAGACGTTGAATAATACCAAGTATTTGAAATGACATGGATAACATACACCTAATCATTGCTGGTGAGAGTAGTAATTGGTGCAACTACTTTGGGGAAAGCATCTGGCCTTATCTTCTAAAGTTAACCATTCTCACACTCCACAACCAAGGTATTCCACTGCTAAGAATACACCCAAGAGGAACTCTCCCACATCTATACCAGAGATAGACACAATGTTAACACAAGTTGAGTAGCCCTTATTCAAAATGCTTGGGACCAGAAGTGTTTCAGATTTTGAACCCTGCCCCCTCATATTTGGAATATTTTCATATACAAAATTAGATATCTTGGGGAGGGGACCCAAGTCAAAACATTAAATCCATTTATGTATACACCTTGTATACATACTGTCTGGAGTTAACGTTATGTAATGTTCTTAGTGCACTTGCATTTTGATTGCAACCTGTTAGCTAAGGTCAAGTGTGAAATTTTCCGTTTGTGGCATAATGTTGGTATTCAGAAAGTTTCAGATTTTAGAGCATTTTGGGTTTTGGACTTCTGGTTTAGGTTTCTCAATCTGTAGAAGTGTTTAAAGAAGCAAACCCCCAGAATCAACCCGACTACTCTTTAGAGAATGAATAAATTGTGGTATAGTTTAATGATTGAATATTGTACAGCAATGAAAATGTTTATGGTAAAAATGCATACAAAGCTGTGAAATGTTATTTTTAAGTTAATCATAATTTTCTGAACATATAATTTACTTGCTATAAATATAGTATTCAGATTTTAAGTGGATAGCCTAAAAATTTTTTATATGTGTGTACCTTTGTGTAACCACCACGCAGAACAATATACAGAACTTTTCTATCCTCCTAGAAAGTTCCTTTGTTCCCTTTTCTTGTCAGTAACTCTCCTTACCCTTCTCCCAAAGGTTACTACTGTTCTGATTTCTTTCACCATAGATCAGTTTTATCTGCTGGTGAGCATTAAATAAATGAAATCTACAATATTTATTCTTTTGTGGCTTTTTTCACTCAATATTTTGTCTGTGAGATTCAGGTTGTGCAATTTTTAAATGTTGTAGAGTATTTCATTGTGTGAATATAGCACAATTCATTTATCAATTCTCCCTGGTAGACATTAGGGTGTTTCAAGTTTCTGATCAGTATAAATAAATATTTTATGAATATTCTTGTAAAAATCTGTTTGTGGACATATGCATTCATTTTCCTTAAGTATATGCCTAGGATTGAAATTTTTGGTTGATATGGCAGACCTATGTTTAACTTTAATAGACACTACCAAAAAGTTTTCCAAAGTGATTGTACAACTCGTCAGCAATGCATGAGAGTTTTTTCTCATCATTTTCAATGCTTATTATTGTCAACACTTTAAATTTAGATACCCTGAAAGATAGGTAATACTCTCTCACTATGGTTTTAATATGCATTTTCTTTTTTATATATCCTTTTGTTAAGGTGCATTATAGTCTCACATCATAATGTAAATCATGTTGACAGTGACATACAAGCACACAGCACTTGGTGGGCCACCCTCCCAGCTGCCTCCCCATCTCCCCCCTTTTCCATACAGAGTACTGATATTGACATTGGTATTTTCACATATGTACACAAAACCAATGGTAGTAATTCCTTCATGGACCTCAATCTTCTCCCTCTCTCCCTCCCCTTCCCCTAGACCACCTCCCTGGCTCTACTGAGGTTTCTCCTCCATTATCTGGAGTCCCTCTGGTATCCCAATTACTTCCTAGCTTCCATATATTAGAGAAAACATATGACTCTTCACTTTCTGTGACTGGCTAATCTCACTTAACATAATGTTCTCCAGGTCCTTCCATTTTCTTGCAAATGACATAACTTTGTTCTTTATTGCTGAGTAGAATTCCATTGTGTGGATATCCCATAATTTTGTAATCCATTCATCTGTTGATGGACACCTAGGTTGGTTCTATAATTTGGCTATTGTGAATTGTGCTGCTATGAACATGGGCATACATGTGTTACTGTAGTTCTCTGATTTCAACCCCTTTGGAAAGATACCCAGGAGTGGTATAGCCAGATCATATATGGATCCATACCCAATTGTCTGAGGAATCTCCACACTGATCTCCATAGCGGCTGAACTAATTTGCAATCCCACCAACATTGTAGAAGAGTTCCAATTTCCCCACATCCTCAACAATATTTATTATTCTTTGACTTCTTGATGATTGCCAGTCTGATTAGGGTTAGATGGAATCTTAGTGTAGCTTTGATTTGCATCTCCTTGATTGCTAACGATGTTGACATTTTTTCATGTGTATATTGACCATTTGTATCTCTTCTTTTGTGAAGTGTCTATTCAATTCAATTGCCCATTTCTTGATTGGATTACTTGTTTTTTAGTGTAAAGTATTCTAAGTTCTTTGTATATTCTAGATATTAATCCTCCATCAGAGGGATAACTGGCAAAGATCTTCTCCCATTCTGTAGGCTTTCTCTTTAGACTCTTGATGGTTTCCTTTGATGAGCAGAAACTTTTTAATTTAATGCCATCCCATTTGTTAATTCTTGTTTTAATTTCCTGAGCTTTGGGGGTCTTGTTGAGGAAGTTTCTACCTGTGCCTATATTTTGGAAGGTTGGACCTATGCCCTCCTCTAGTAGCTTCAAAATCTCTGGTCTAACTTCCAGGTCTTTGATCTATCTTGAGTTGACTCCTGTGCAGGGTGAGAGGTAAGGATTTAGTTACATATTTCTACAACTGGATAACCAGTTTTCCCAACACCATTTGTTGAAAAGGCTGTCGTTTCTCCAACATGTGTGTGTCTGGCACCTTTGTTGAAAATCAATTGGCTATAAGTGTGTGGATTAGTTTCTGTATCTTCTATTCTGTTCCATTGGTCTGTATGTCTGTTTTTGGCTAATACCATTCTGTTTTTATTACTATAGCTCTATAGTATAATTTGAAGCCAGGAATTGTGATGCCTCCTGCATAGTTCTTATTACTGAGAATTGGTTTTTATATTCTGGCTCTTTTGTTTCTCCATATGAAATTTAGGACTGATTCTAGATTCTAGGTCAGTGAAGAATAACATTGGTATTTTGATAAGGATTACATTGACTCTGTAGATCACTTTTGGTAGAATGGCCATTTGTGTGTGTGTGTGTGTGTGTGTGTGTGTGTGTGTGTGTGTGTGTTGCTGGGGATTGAACCCAGGGCATTCTACCTCCAAGCTATACTCCCAGCCCTATTTTTTATTCTTTGTTTTGAAATAGGGTCTCACTAAATTACGAGGGCCTCACTAAGTAGCTGTGAGGCTGGCCGCAAACCTGGAATCCTCTTGTCTCAGCCTCCCAAGTACTGGGATTACAAGTGTGCGCTACCACGCCCAGCTTAGAATGGCCATTTTGATAATATTTATTCTGCCTATCCAAGAGCAAGGGAGATCATTCCATCTTCTAAGATCTTCTTTAATTTCTTTCTTTAGTGTTTTATAATTTTCATTGTAGAGGTCTTTTACCTCCTTGGTTAGGTTTATTCTTAGGTATTTTATTGGTTTTGAGGTTATTGTGAATGGAATTGTTTTCTGGATTTCTTAGTGGATTTATGGTTGGCATATAGAAAAGCTACTGATTTTTTTTTTGTTGATTTTGTATCCGGCTACTTGGCTGAATTTGTTAATCAGCTCTAGTAATCTTTGAGTTTTCTGGGTTTTCTAAATATAGGATCATGTCATCTGCAAATAGAGATAATTTTAATTCTTCTTTTCCTATTTGAATTCCTTTGATATCCTTCTCTTGTCTTATTGCTCTGGCAAGAGTCTTGAGGACTATATTGAAAAGGAGCGGTGATAGTGGGTATCCTTGTCTTTTTCCTAATTTTAAAGGAAATTCCCATAGTTTTTCCCAATTCAGTATGATGTTGGCTTTGGGGTTATTGTATATTGCCTTATTGATATGGAGGTACCTTCCTCCTAATTCAATTTTCTGCAGTGTTTATAACATGAATGGGTTTGGATTTTGTCAAATGCCTTTTCGGTGTCTTTTTGAGATGATTATCTGATTTTTGTCCTTAGTTCTATTTATTTGGTGAAAAACATGTATTGACTTGCATATGTTGAACCAGCCTTGCATTCCTGGGATGAAATCAACTTGGTCATGGTGTACAATTTTCTGGATGTGGTTTTTTTTTAACTTTTTATGTTCATTTATTGGTGCATTGTAATTATACATTTTGATATGTGTCAGGGTCTGGATGAGGTTTTGAATGCGCATGGCTAGTATTTTTTTTAAGAATTTTTGTGTCTATGTTCATCAGTGATATTGGTCTGTAATTTTCTTTTCTTGAGGAATCTTTATTTGGTTTTGGTATTAAGGTGATACTGACCTCATAGAAGGAGTTTGGAAGAATTCCATCTCTTTCAATTTCATGGAATAACTTGTGAAGTATTGGGTTTAGTTCTTCTGTAAAGGTTTTGTAGAATTCAGCTGGGAATCTATCTGAACCTGGGCTTTTCTTTGAGGGAAGGCTTTTTATTGTTTTTATCTCTTTGCCGTAGTATTGGTCAGTTTACGTCTTCTATGTCCTCTTGGTTCAATTTAGGTAGGTTGTATGTGTCTAGAAATCTGTCGATTTCTTCCATGTTTTCTAGTTTACTGGAATATAAATTTTCAAAATAGGTTCTGATGATCCTCTGGATTTCCCCACTGTCTGTGGTGATGTCTCCTTTTCAATTTTTGATTTTAATAATTTGGATTGATTCTCTCTTTCTTTTGGTTAGGTTGGCTAGGGGGTCTGTCAATCTTTTAAAAGAACCAGCTTTTCATTTTGTTGATCCTTTGTATTGTTTTTTGTTCTCTATTGCATTGATTTCTGCTCTGATTTTAATTATCTCCTGCCTTCTACTATCTTTGGGATTAGACTGTTCCTGTTTTTCTAGCTCCTTGAGGTGTGCCATTAGATTGTTTATTTGGTGACTTTCTGTTTTTCTTATGTGGGCACTGAGTGCTATAAATTTTTCTCTTAACACTGCCTTCAGAGTGCCCCATAGATTTTGGTACGTTGTAACTTTCATTTAATTCTAGGAATTTCTTCATTTCTCCCCTTATTTCTTCTCTTATATAGTCCTCATTCAAGAGTGTATCATTCAGTCTCCATGTATTTATGTAATTTCTTTTTGTCTTCCTCTTATTGATTTCTACTTTCATTCTGTTGTGATCTGAGAAGATGCAGGGAATTATATAACATTTTTTGAATTCGTTGGCGCTTGCTTTGTGGCCCAGGATGTGGTCTATTTTGGAGAAGGTTCCATGAGAAGCTGAGAAGAATGTATATTCAACTGTTGTTGGTTGAAATATTCTGGTCAATTTGGTTTATAGTGTTCATTTGGTCCATTTGGTTTATAGTGTTCTTTAGGTCTGAAGAGTCTTTAGTTATCTTTTGCCTGGAAGATCAATCTAGTGGTGTTGAGGGGTGTGTTGAAGTCTCCCAATATTATTGTATTTGAGTCTATTTGAGTGATGTCTTGAAGAGTTTCTTTTACAAAAGTGGGTGTACTCACGTTTAGGGCACAAATACTTATGATCATTATATCTTCTTGTTGGATTGTTCCTTTTATTAATTAGAAGTGACCTACTTTTTCTCTTCTGATGTGTTTTAGCTTAAAGTCTGTTTTGTCAGATATGAGTGTCGCTACCCCTGTTTGTTCTTGGTCTCCATTTGCATGGTATATCTTTTTCCATCCTTTCACCTTTAGCATATGGATATCTTTGGCTGTAAGGTAAGTTTCTTGCAAGCAACATATAGTTGGATTATATTCTTTAATCCACATTGCCAGTCTATGTCTTTTAATTGGGGAGTTAAGACCTTTGACATTCAGTGTTATTATTGAAATATGATTTTTGTTTTCTGTCATTTTGAGTTCTATTTTCTGTTTGATGTAGTATTATTTCTCCTTTGCTTAATTGCCCATCTGGTGGTGTTCATCCCTCTCTGGTTCTGGTATTTGCTTCATTTTCTTCTTTGTGTTTTATTTCTTTAAGTATTTTCTCTTTTAGTTTCTGCTTGTCTTGGAACATTTTTATTTCTCCATTATTTTGAATGATATCTTTGCTGGGTATAGCAGTCTTGGTTGAAAGTTGTTTTCTTCCAGTGTCTGGAGTATATTATACCAGCCCCTCCTGGCTTTCATAACTTGGGTTGAGAAGTCTGAAGTGATTTTTATTGTTTTGCCCCTGAATGTCACCCATTCTTTTGTTCTTGCTGCAGGCTGCCATGTTCTCTAGGCCCAGACTCCATAGGGCTAGAGACTTTGATGTTCTGTTTACAGCATACAGCCCTGCTGGTTGGGATTTAATGCCCCACAGACACCATCGCTCCTCTGCTGATTGTGAGCCTGTGAAACTGCAGAGTGCTGGCCTCTGGCCTCTGTGGACATTGGGCTTAAGCTCAGCAGGGCCAGTGATTGCTATGTTCCGAGCTTGTAGCCCAGCTTGCTGAGCTTTGATTGCCCGTGGGACACCGCCCTGATCTGCTGGTTAGGATCACATGGAGCACTGCCAGTCACTGGCATGCATGCATGACAGACACAAACTCTGCTGGAAGAGAGAGTGTTGAGTTCCCTGGCTGCAGCTGTGATCACGTGAATCCTTGCTGGCCCCTAGCCTCCGGCCTCCCTGCTTTCAGGCCCAAGCTCTGGCAGGGAGAGATTGTACAGTTCTGACCCTCGGGGCTTGGGTGACTCAGTTTTTTAGCCGTGGGGACACCACTGCTGGTCTGGGCAGCTGTGATCATGTGAGCCCTTGTTGGCCTCTGGCATTGGTTCTTGTAGCACCCAAACACGGCCAGGTGTGAGTTTATAGCTTTCTGACTATAACTCAGTAGGCTGAGTTATTTCACCCCACAGACACCATGGCTGGCTGTCCTGTGGTGATTTCTGGAGACCCTACAAGGGCACGGGAACTGTGACTCTAGGGCCCTCCTGCCTGTATGTCTCTACGGGCTGTCTGCTAATTCACGTTTCTGTTGTGTTCGACTGTAGCCCCCACCCCCACCTCCACAGGGTGATTTGTAAACTCAAAGACCCTGTCAGTCTGTTTGTTGCCATGCAAGTCTCTGTGGCCGCGCAGAGCGGTCTCTTGCTGGGATGGCTTGTTAACTCATGGTTTTGATGAGCGCCACTTAGGTCCCTGCAGGCAGAGACAAGTTCAGCTGCAGCCACAGGATCTAGCTGGGCCATCTGGGTAGTCAGGTCTTTGTCGAGCCTGTAGAGAAGTCGACTGCTTTTGATCGTCTGTAATCGCTGACTTCATAAGAATCTGCTGCTTCTTTACTGGCGTTGGTTTCTGGGAGCTGTGGCTCCTGCCGCCAGTCCCCATACGGCCTGGCCAAGATTGCACCGCTGCTACTCTCTGATCACCAGGTGAGATGCGTGGAGCTCTTTACAGTCCTCTGCTCTCTCTGCTGCCTCTGATTTTGCTGAGTTTTGATTGTCATTGTTTTGTTGAGTTTTGGTTGCTTTTCTTTCCTTTTCAAGAAGCAGTCTTCCTAATGGTTGAGTTCCAAGTCTTGGAGCGCCTGAAACATGTTGTCTCCCTCTATTCTGCCATCTTTAATCCTTAATTTGCATTTTCTAAATGACAAATGAAGGTGATGACCTTCTACTATACTTTGCTTATGTGCCTTTTGGATATCCTGTTTTGCGAAATGCCTGCTTCAAGTCTCTTCCCCATTAAAAAAAAACTTTTTATTATTGATTAGTAGATTTTTCTATAGTCTGAATTCATTTCTATAGTCTTTGTTCATTTATATATGTCATATAAATATGTCATCTCTATATAAATATATACACAAATATGTATATACATAATTTTCCCAGTCTGTTCTATGCTTTTCTAGTCTTTTGATGAACAACTATAACTTTGATGAAATTCCATTTATCGTTTTTTCTTTTATAGTTAATGTTCTATGTGTCCTGCCCAGAAATTCTTTAGCTACCTCAATGTAATAAAGACAATCTCATGTGTTTTCCTCCAGAAGCTTTTATATGTTTAGCTCTCAATTTTAGGTCATTGTTACATCGTGAATTAATTTTTATGTACATTGCAATGTAAGAGTCAAGGTTCATTTGTCCCCACAAGGATATCCAGTGGCCTCAGCAATGTACTTTTGAATGAAAAAGTAATGAATTTTTTGAATGAAAAAATGTGTTACTCTTTTTATCAAGTTGAAACAACTCAAGAAGTATTCCTGCTTGAATATACACAGATGTGATAAAAAAGAAAGCAAGGGAATGATGATCACAAGATTCTAGGGCATGATACTCAGCTGGTAGAAGTTAGGAAGACAGGATAGAAGAAAACCAGGTAGAACCAAGTAGATGGATGCAAGTTATTATCTGTTTTCTAGTTGTGTAGTTATTTCACAGGTGTTCATAATATTATAAATGAATGAATAAATAAAAATAAATCTTTGCATGGATTAATGATAAAAATATGTCATAAGGTGGCTAGGATGTTAATTCAGTTCCTATGCCTGAGGTCCAGTGAAAGATATTTAAAATCATATAATGAAATAAATCATCAAAAATGATTTTTAATGCTCTACCATCTGAAAATTTAATTAGGTCTTCCTTTAGTTTTGTTGGAAAAAAAGAAATAAAGCATCTTACTTCTAAAGGATTTTCTACCAAGTCACTAGGTTAATTTGCTTTCTGAACACCAACACAAGAAGTTTGAATTGTCCTTGGTGTTCCAGAGATTAAAAAAAAAACATTTCAAGTAAGATTCAAGATGGGTGAGAGCTATGCCTTTTTTTTTTTTTTTTTGGTAAAGTGGAAGAAGTTGAATTAAGAAGGGGAAAACATGGAAAGGATTACAGCAAACCCTTGCTCAAGCAGATGAGGGAAAATGAGGGTCTTGAACTTGATTCCTGCTAACCACCTCTGCCCACACATCCCTTGAAAAGTCTTCATGTATAGCCAGATATACACATACCCCAGTTTGACAAATGGTGGTTTGGAATATATTGAGTTTGAAGGCTCAGCTATACCTTTAACTAGAAATTCTTGGCAGGAAGTTGGAAATGCACTTCTGGCATAAGGTAAATTAATTTCTCAAGCTGTTTCCATCTAAAGAATAGTAATATCAGCATCAGCCTTATCTACTCACATTGTTATTACACTTGTGAGAAAAAATCACTGGGATGACTTTGCTAGGAAAAACTAGCGGAGCATGCAGTTGCTTTCTTTAGTGGTTGCTATTACCTTCACATGCTGCTGCCTTGGACTCACTGAGACCCATCCGGACACATTTTGTTGGGTACTTTGAATCCTTTATGGGTATCCAGTTTACATTATACCTTTTCCTACTGTAATTGACATTGGTTATTGGTCATATAAAGGTGCTAGTTGAGATTACCCATGGTAATTATTATTATTTACTTGTTATTAGTACTAGTACTACTTTTTGTGGTACTAGGGATTGAACCCAGGGGCATTCTACCTATGAGCTACACTCCCAGTCCTATTTAATTTTTTTATTTTGAAACAGAGTTTCACTAAGTTGCAGGGGGCCTTGCTAAGTTGCCGAGGCTGGCTGTGAACTTGTCATCCTCTTGTCTCAGCCTCCCAAGCACTGGGATTACAAGTGTACACCTGGCTGGTAAATTATTTAAATGGTAAACAAAACAGGAAAAATAGCTTTCTCCCCTCATTCCCTTTCACCAAAAAGAACCATTGTTAAGTATCACATTCTATACAGTTTTATGCATATGCATTACACAAATAGGTTCATATTATGTAAATTCTTTTTTCACCTACCTTCTATTGGGAAAATGGCCTTACTTAAGCAACATTGTATCCCAAATGATGGATAACCTATTATTTTGTAAATAGCCCCCTATGAATATGGCACATATAAATTATTTCAGATCATTCCTATTGGGTACAACAGATGTTCTTATAAATATGTTTACATACTGTGTCAGGATATGTATAGGATAAATTCTGAGAAGGGAATTACTGGTCAGAGTAGCACCTCATTGTTTAGATTTGGGTTTTATCAATTTCCTGAAGTTGAGCCTTCTTTTATATGTTTTTTACAAAGTTCCCTTTTTTATTGAAAAAAATATTTCTAGTTATATTACAAAGTATTCTAGCTGTTTAAAAAAATGTAAAATCACTATAAACTAAAGATCCAGAATGTTTCCTTTAGCTTTGCCAATTTTGTTTCATACCATCTCATTCCAGCTCATACATATCATTCATTCATTTAAAATACTTATTAAATGTATGCCATTTACAAAACACTGATAGGCACTCTCCTTAAAATGTCAGAATTTGTATCTTTAGCCATTGGGGAAATTCAAATCAAAACTACATTGAGATTCCATCTCACTCCAGTCAGAATGGCCATTATAAAAAAATAAAAAATAACAAATGGTAGCCAGGATGTGGAGAAAATGGAACACTTACACACTGTTGGTGGGAATGTAAATTAGTACAACCACTATGGAAAACAGTACGGATGGTCATTTGTAATTTCTGTTGAACTGGTTGGTTGATAACGCATAGCCAAGGTTCACTTGTTACTGGTTATTACAGTAGCTGATGTAACTTCTCTAGCTGCTAACAAGCAAGAAGTAGATGGCGGATTAGTGGACTTCAGACAATGAAGAGAGCCTGGACTCGAATCCATGGAATCCAGAGTCCAGGCTTCATATCATAAGTGAATATGGGGGGCAAAGAGTTAAAATTTTCTAAATAGTAGAGTGTTTTGTGGAGATAATACTCTATTCTAGATCCTTTGCTTTTCTCCAAAATTTCTCTGAAATGAAAAATAGGGTAATTTCTCTGAGTGTGAAACCACTCTACTTTAGCCACTTAGAGTGTCAGCCACCAACCTCTTGGGATATGTGTATATGTATATGTATATGTATATGTATATGTATATGTGATCCAGACATTTGAAAGGCTGCTAGAGATGCAGATTCAAGATAACATAGGTGATCCTGCTTTTCATGGTAATGCAGGATGGTAAAAGATGACAGCACAGGCTGAAATGGTGCAAAATGATCTTAATAATCAATGGGAAAAATCCATGCCCAAAGATTTTTATCAACACACTAAAAATCTCTATTGGTTATAAATATAGAGAGATGAAATATTAGTAAAACTAATGTTCATGTAGTATGCTATAATTTAGAATATCAGTAATACTAAGAATTATAGTACCTTTTTTTGTAAAAAATTTACCAAGATTAGTTTAAGTAGTGTTTGCCTTCTTCTTATAAAAGAGTATCTTTTTTATGCCTTGGTATATTGTCATACTGCTTTCTAAGTTTGGATCAACTTCCAGCATTTTATGCTTTCAATGTCATGAAGTGTCTCTGAAAATTCTTTAAACACACAGGGGTTCTTACAGGCATCTCTTGCTCTGGAGCGTCTTCATCCTTTTCAGCACAACCACTTTCCTCACTCATGTCGAAAAGTTTGCCTCCACTAAGTTCCTTTGGCTACACATCTGGACTTGTGAATGGGTGACCGTGTCAACATTCCCACAACCAGCTATTTCTTTTTTTATTCTACTTACATGTGATTTAGATCTCATTTCCAGCATTATCATTTTTATTTTCTTTGCTGTAATTTCATCTTTCTTGGCTGGTTCTCTGGGAGACAGGTAGGCACACAACTGCACACTTAGATGTCTCTGTGTGAGTGAACAGCAGATACCCAGTGTTCAATAACCAAAGAACTTTGAAAGAATGGGTGTGATTGGTCACTATGTGCACTGAAGAGCAAATAGTGAAGTTTGAACTTTATGTAATAATAGTTAATGTGCCATGGTGACTGAAATTTGAACTATGCCATCTAACTAAATCATGATAACTAGAATTATGCCTATCAGGGCTTTGCAAAGCAAGGACTGCCTAAATAAATGGGCTGTCACATCATACTGATTGCATATGAGTTCTGTTGTAATTATAATCTTGTTGGGCATGATGGTTTTAGATTGAACTCACTCTTTTTAAGGCTTTTTGGAGGTGACTTACAGAATGTAAGCATTTACTTTGCATTTATAAGGCTAGATTGTAATATGGTAACAAATGACCCCCAACTCTCAAATGCTCTTAGTTCCTTCCATTGCAAATCAGCTGGGAGGGGGAGAGGAGGCTCCGTTTCACTTATTCTCACTCAGGGACGCAGGCTGAGGAAGGCTCCATCTCTTTGCTTTTGTAGTTACCAAGGTAGGAATGGGAACATAATGAATTGCACACTATCTCTTCAAGTTTCCACCCAGAAGTGATACATCACATTTCACTGGCCAAAGTAAGTCACATGGGCATGTTGCAAAAGTAGAGAAGTGAAATTCTATCATGTGCCCAGGTGAAGAAATGTTGGGTAAGCAGCATTAGTGAGTATTACAGTATTTAAAGATTTCACCTGGGGAAAGCTTAGAAGGGCAAGGCATTATCACTGGGGACTGGCATTACAGGCCTAGATATGTCATATTCTCTCTCTGTTAGTGAAAGAATCGAGTTGGGGCAGAGTTGCGTTCACTTCCCTTAAAGGAGCCTGGACACCATGAGTTTATGACAATTAGGGTTAGAGGTCAGGGTAAAACAAAGAAGTTGTCATGGAAGGGTGGATTACAGGGATCAAGCAGAGCCCTGGAGATCAGAACTCATTCAGAGGAGGGCTCTGAGACTATCTGCCATTCCAGATGACTTCAACCCTCTTATGGTTGCTGTCTCTGAGCCTCCATCTGAACTTCACTTGGGTTTAAGTTGACTTCATATTTGGGAGTTCTGGTATACCTGACAGAGATGAGTCTTTTTTAGGAACTGTAAGCTATAGGTTGGCAGAAAGGAGTGGCAAAGACATTCTGAAGTAAGGGGTAGAGGACCAGTGAGTGCAACCAGTGCAAGGTGTACTCAGACACTGCAAAGGTGGATGAATATTGACCTTCATTTTTTTTTTGAGGTACCAGGGATTGAACCCAGGGGCATTCTACCTCCGAACTACACCCCCAGCCCTATTTTTTATTATTTATTTTGAAACAGGGTCTCACTAAGTTGTGGAGGGCCTCACTAAGTAGCTGAGGCTGGCCGCGAACCCAGATCCTCTGGTCTCAGCCTCCCAAGTACTGGGATTACAAGCATGCGCCACCAGGCCCAGCTTGACCTTCATTTTTTATTAGTGCTTTGCCATTACACATCATGGTGAGGTTCAGAGTGATAAATACATGCACCCAGCATTCCTTGTGTTTCCTTTCAGTTCCCCCCACCCCTCCCTCTCCTTGGGTAGTCTTTACATCGATACAAGTAGCTTCATGTATGAGCAAAAGGTTATTTGCATAGTTACCATCATCAGATCTCCTTTCTCCTGCCCTCTCTGCCTCTCTCTCAAGCTCCCCCTCCCCCATTCCACTAGTGTCTCCCCTTTTATCTGAGGTCTTCTTTATTTCCCAGTTTCTCTCTATCTTGCACATACAAGTAAAAACATATGGCCTTTCACTTTATGTGACTGGCTAATCTCACTAAGCATAGTATTATTGTGTTCCATCCATTTTCCTGCAAATGACATAATTGTGTTCTTTTTTTATGGCTGAGTAGAATTCCATTGTGTGTATATACCATAATTTCATAATCCATTTGTCTGTTGATGGATACCTAGGCTGGTTCCACAGTTTGGCTATCGTGAATTGTCCTGCTATAATCATGGAAATGCATGTGTCTCTATAATAATCTGGTTTCAGTGCTTTTGGGAAGGTCCCCAAAAGTGGTATGGCTGGGTCGTAGGGTGGCTCCATTCCCAGTCTTTTCAGGAACCTCCATACTGATCTCCATAGTGGCTGTACTAATTTGCAATTCCACCAACAGTGTATAAGAATTCTTAAAACAGGGTGAAATAGAAGAACCACAGGGAATTAATCACACAATGGTCCTCATTTGTTATTACCATTTCATACTTAATGTTTGTCTGTCTTTAACCATGAGTATATTAAAATCATTAAATCCTCAACAGTGTATTCAGATGGCTGCACTTAATGTGTCCTGTCTTATACTTTTCTGTGTCATTGATGTTTAGCAATTTACCTACATACTAGATTAATTTAGAATTGGCCCATAGATGTGCCTACATTTGAACTTCTCATTTTAATCAAAATGTGAGCCAAAATCTTGCCCAAGTTTTCTCTAACAGTCTGAGTTAGGATCTAGAATATTTAAGATATACCTGGTCAAGCAGGAGCCCTTGAGCTTGCAGTCATGTATTTCTTGGCACATTAAGTAGGATATTATGTTCTGGAAAATATAGTTACTATGTATGGTCAATTTTGGTCTGCTATAGTCATATCTGGGACAAGAACAGTACACAATGAGACAATTATAGTCAAATGACTATATTATATCTAAATATTCCAGACAAGGGCTTTCAAATCAAACATCTATATTCTTAGACATAGTATTCAAGTAATCAACTGAATTTAGATATTTTCACCTAGATATTTTGATGCTGTATAGATTACTCTTAGCATTGGACCCACTAGCCTTTGGGCAACTTCATTCTTTCAGCCCTCCTATCAGTTTCTAAGAAAAGTGCTATAAGGGGTCTTTGGCTTGCAAGGGATTGCTGTGTGTAGTGTCCTTTGCACAAGCATGTTGCATTGTTCTTTCAAGACTGAATATTCCCCCTCTAAATTTTGGATATTGTAAATGACATTATGAAAGAGGTGTGAGCCATGTCAGGACAGGAGTGTGCTCCACTGTGATCTGAAGTTTTGCTACTTATTCAGCATTATAGCACATAATATATATATACAAACTTAAAAGACTCAATCACTATGTGGAGCACGAAAGGGAGAGAAGGGGGAGGGAATAGGGTGGGATTGGAGGGAGGGCTAAATGAGCAATGTGTGCATGTATGATGCTGCTACCCTGACATGTATCAAAATATATAATTACAATGCACCAATAAATGAATATTTAAAAAAAAGAAAAAAAATAATTTTTCCATGTAACTGTCACTGAATTTGGGAGACTATATTACTAAAGGACATAAGAATCTTTTCAATTATCTAAACTATTTATAATACCAAAATTTATTGTTATTATTAGGGCAATACTCTTTCTTCGGCAAGACCAACCAATGTATTAGAAATGATGAAAGAATGGAAAAATAACCCAGAAAGTGATGAGGAAACAAACAGAGAGAAGAGTAATTGGTCCTTTCAACAAAAGTTGGGAAGTTCCCAACTTGGGAGAAGTGTCCATGATGTCGATAACACTTCAGATGAAAAGGAGGAAAAACAGGTAGGAAGAACCAGCAAATCAAGTAGGAAGAAAAATTGTTCCCTTTCTCCAAACTGTAAAAGACCCTCACAATACTGGAAACAATTTTTACAGCTCTGTCTTATTTGTTGTTAGTTTGAAACAAAGGATCTGCATTATGCAAAGTTCTTTCTGCCTTAGAGGCGATCGTGATTTAGCAATGTGGTCTACATGTTTATTTTAAGATCAGTGATTATGTCTAGCAGGGGTCTGCAAGCTGTTTCTGTAAAGGAACAAATATAGGCTGAACTTTCCTAATCTGAAAATCCAACCATTTCAGATGAGGGATACTCTACCCACAGTAAATGTTTTAGACTTTGTGGGCCATAATAGTCTGTCATAACTACTCAACTCTGATGGTATAGCATGAAAACTGCCATAGACACAAATGAATGAGCATGACCACGTTCCAACTAAGTTTCTTTCTTTTTTTTTTAAACAAAAACAGATGGTATGCCAGATTTGGCTCATGGGTCTAAATTAATAAGTTTTGTCCTTTACCAGGCTGCAGAATTTGAAATTAGTTTATGTATAACCTAGATAAAGATAATTATTATATTATTTATATCTAATTTTATGACACCAGAACTCTTCATATAGATTTGTCATTTTACCTTATTAGATCTGAATACTTTTATTCTTTCTGATAAATAGAATGTCATTACCATTTTGATTAATTCTAGATTGTGTTCTGTTAATGGGATATCTTAACAGAGTTTGCCCTCCCCTTTTTTCCTGCATTTGTGGAAAAAAATTTCTGTATGTGTTTGTTCTTTTGTCTTGAAGTTTAACCAGTGCATTTTAGCTCTTGTTTAAAATGTGTGTCCTGCCAGTGGCGGCTGTGTTCACCTGGGACAGGCCAGACTGCTGGTGAGGAGTTGCTCCTGCAACCTGCAGATTCCCTGCAGTATGGAGACAGGCAGAGTGTAGAGAGGGCCTGACCAGGTAAACCCTGAACCAGATGCAGGGAAGAAGCGCAGCGAGGCTGGCCCCCTCCTTCCATGCAAAGAACCTTGCCAGAAACTTGCAGAAGGGGGCCTAGGAGAGTGATCTATTTGATTTACTGGTTTGTAACTTCTTCATCTACAGGATAGTAACTGTCTAGATAATGGGCCTAATATAATGATTTAGATATTTTGAAATAATCATGTTTTTGCTATAATATAAACATAAGCTTGAATTCCCTTCTTCCTGTCTAGTCTGATAACAACTTCTGCATTGCTTACCAGATGTGTATATCTTATATTCTCCTTAAAAATAACACCCCATGTTTGCATTTCTTGAATATAGTTTGAAGACTTTTCTGTTGGCTGACTTGGCAGCATATACACATATATAAATACACACACACACATATACACATACTCATATATACTATATATACTCATTTGTATACATGTATACATACATGTTTCTGAACATATAAATATTTATATACATATACATATGCATACTTTTGTAGCCTTGGATTATATCTAAAATATCCTTGGGAATCAAATGTCTCCTATCTCCTTTTCCATTGCTTGGTCACACCTTCCCTCCCTTCCCCCCAGACCTCCTGAAAATCACAAACTGATGTGATATATGCTATTCTCAGCTACTTCAACTAGGGAACAGAAGAATAGATGCTAAAACTATAACCAGCAGGTTGAAGATTTAAGAACAAAGCCGGGTATGGCGGCGCATACATGTAATCCCAGTACTTGGGAGGCTGAGACAGGAGGATTGCAAGTTCTAGGCCAGCCTCAGCAACTTAGCAAGACCTTGCTTCAAAACAAAAAATAAAAAGGGCTGGGGGTATAGCTTGTAGGTAGAATCCTCCTGGGTTCAATCTCTCAGTATCCCCCATATACATATACATATATATATATATATATTTGTGTGTATAGATATATACATTTTAATATATATTTAATATATATCATACAAATATAATACATATATTTAAGATGTAATATAAATTTTATGAATATAATATATTTGTGTATATATATATATATAAATTTTAAAAATTTAGGTTGAAAACAAGAAAATAGAATTTCAAGAATATAGATTTCATCAACATATGGAAGAACTTTCCCATAACCAGGGCTTACCAGCAATGGCAAGGCTGAGCCATGGGCAGCAGCCCCCACTTTCCAATCATCGAAAGTATTCAGACCAAATTGGAAAGCTGCTTGTTATCAGGCTGTAGCAGGAACTGCTGTAAGGTGGCAGGAGTTTGCCTTCCATGTTTCGTAAGGAACTCTCCCATGCTTAGGTTCTGGCTGTGCCGCCTTAGGAGGAATACTTTACATTGTTGGGAAATTTTTCTAAAAAATGTTGCCCCTTAAAAGAAACAGACTTCTCATGCATTTAAACATTTTGCTTTGTATGAATTTATATAAACATATTATTTTGTTAATTGTAGCAAAGTTAGGTTTATGTTAGGAAATTACTTCTGTTCTTTCAGATCTTTATTAACAATAAATAGTGGAGTATAAAACCTCTGAAATGAGTGATGTCACCAAGATAGCTGGATAAGAGATTCCAGCCTCTGCTCCCCCACCTCACACTGATAGATCAACTAGCAACTATCCACAGAAAATAACACTTTGGTGAGATCCCCAAAACATGGGAATAAGACTGAGTCACCTGTTTGTTCCACAGAACTGAATAAAAATCTACATTGATAGGGTAAGAAAAATGGTCTCGCTTGGACCACATCACCCCTCCCCCCCCACAGGGAGGGGCAGTGCCACACAGAGAAGAAATCCCCAGGACCCACAGCTTCCACAAAGGGAAAATAGAACAGGGCAAGCAGAAACTCAGCCTCCCTAGTATTGTGAAACACTTTCTGGGAAACCCACTCTGTTCTCAACTCATGGGGAACTTAGAGGGAAATTGAACACCACCCTAGACCACCCTGGGCTGGATAGAAACAAAGAAAGAGGCAAAAGCCCACAGAGACCAGTGCACTATTTTTAGCGAAAACACGGTGTACCTACCAGCAGTGGCACTCAATCAAAGATGCCAGTTAACAATATAACCCATTGGCAAAGCCAATCTGGTTGTTCCCAGAAGAGGTGGAGGTGCTTGAATCCCTAAGTGGCCAACCTCCAGGTATAGCCTTACTTCATAATCTAAGGCTGCCCAGGGAGGGAGAAGACCCCTGGCAAATTCCTAATGTTCCCTGTGGCCACAAAGATCACCTCCAGACCCTGCCCAGAGTGGCATGAGACTAAAGCTGCAAATGACAACCAGGTGCTAGTTTTGCCACACCTGGGAGTCCAAGCAGCACTTTTTGTGGCTGCAAAGACACCTCCAGACCCCACCCAGGGAGGGACACTACTAAAGCTGCTAATTACAACCACTAATAGGCACTGGCTTGGCCACACCTGGGAGTTTAAACAGCACTCCTAGGAGCCACAAAGACCACCTACCGACCTGTCCAGGGAGGAACAAGAACACCACAATGCCTAGAAGCACACCCTGTGGCCCAGCCGATTAGTGCTCAGCCTGACTGTACTGTGCAACCAGTGGTCTTGCCAGATAGCAGAATAATGCCCTCTGCCACGCCTGAGTTCAGAGCCAAGGCAGCAGCCCAGCCACCTAGAGAGCCCGAAAGCAAGCTCCGCTGGCCTGAGGCTGTGCTAGCTGGTCTGGCCCAAAGCAGAGGCTAGTCTACACAGTGAAGGTCTAGCACTTCCGAAGTACCTGCAGAGGCCAGAAAAGACAGTTGCCCTGTAAATGAGTCAACACCAATGTAAGGATACAAGGATTACAAAGACCCAGAAAATTATAATACCTCCAAGAGAATCCCCAAACTTTAACACTGGACCCCAAAGAAAGGGAGGTCTATGAAATGTCAGAAAAAGAATTCAAAATATACTCTTAAAAATTTCAGAGAGAACCAGGCATGGTGGTGGCACACGCCTGTAATCCCAGTACTTGGGAGGCTGAGATAGGAGGATGGTAGGTTTGAAGATAGCCCCAGTAATTTAACGAGGCTCTCAGCAACTTAGTGAGACCCTGTTTCAAAATTTTAAAAGTAAATAAATAAAATAGGACTGGGGATATAGCTCAGAGGTAGAATGCCCTGGGTTCAATTCCCAGTACCCCCCCCACAAAAAAAAAACTTTTTTTCAGTGGGCTCCAAGAATATACAGATAAAACATTAAATGAAATATGGAAAAATACCAAAACAAAATGAGAAGTTTGACAAGGAAATAGAAACAATTTTTAAGAATCTTCCAAATTAGCTGGGCATTGTGGCACATACCTGTAATCCCAATATTTGGGAGGCTGAGACAGGAGGATCACAGGTTTGAGGCCAGCCTCGGCAACTTAGTGAGGCCCTCCACAACTTAGTGAGACCCTATTTCAAACTAAAAAATAAGCTGAGCATGGTGGCTCACACCTATAGTCCTAGTACTTGGGAGGCTGAAACTGGAGGATCGCAGCTTCTAGACCAGTCTCACCAACTTGGTGAGACTTTTAGCAACCTAGTAAGACCCTGTTTCAAAACAAAATAATAAAATTGGGCTAGGGCTATAGCTTGGAGGTAGAATGTCCCTGGTTTTGATCCCTAGTACTGAAAATAATAAATAAATAAATAAATAAATAAATAATAAAATAGGACTTGGGCTATAGCCTGGAGGTAACACTGTTGGGTTCAATCCCTCGTACTGCAAAAAAGAAAAAGAAAAGGAAAAAAGACTCCTCCAGATTACTAATACAGTGGTTGAACTGAAAAATTATAATAGAAAGATTCAATAGCCAACTACTTGATCAAGCTGAAGAATCAGTGACTTGAAGACTGATCACTTGGAATTATCCAATCAGAGGAGAAAAAAAAAAAGTATGCAGTAATTATGGACCTAACCTTGCATATAGGAATTAAAGAAGGTGAAGGAGAAATAAGGCCAGAAAGCATATTTAAAGAAATATTGGATGAAAATTCCCCTTGCCTGAGAAAGAAGCCAACATAAGTACAGGAAGTGCAGGTATCTCCAATGAAATACAACCCAAAGGAGAGTTCACCATGACACATAATAATCAAACTATCAAAAATCAAAGACAAGAGCCAGGCTTGGTGGTACACACCTATAATTCTAGTTAGTACTTGAGAGGCTGAGACAAGAGGATCACAAGTTCGTGGCCAGCCTCAGCAACTTGGCGAGGTGCTTCACAACTTAGTAAGACCCTGTTTCAAAATAAAATAAAATAAAACAAAATAGGGCTGAAGGTGTTGCTCAGAGGCAGAATGCCCCTGGTTCAATCAAAGACAAGGAAAAATTCTAAGAGCAATAGCAGCAAGAGAGAAGAAATACATTTCATATAATGTGATGAACAGCAGACTTCTTGGGAAAAAACTTGAAGGCCAGGAGAGAGTAGGATGATATATTCAAAGTGCTGAAGGAAACAACAACAAAACTGCCAGCCAAGTATACTATACCTGGGAAAGCTATCTTTTAGAAATGAAGGAGATAAAGACTTTCCCAGACAAACAAGAGCTGAAGGAATTCATGTGTATCTTGTTTCTTACATACTGAAGACATAGAGATAATGTTTTGTGTTGTTAGCAACCCTCTAGCTTCCCTAAAATGAGGTTTTAATTGTCTCTGTGAGATAGACCCGACTTTCACTCCTCCAGCAGCATTTGCTCATCTTCGGATGAGACTCCGGCAGGCCACTGCTTACTGCAGTAGTGTGCCTCACAACATCAGGTCCTTAGTGATTCCCAGCATAGGGCACCATATTTGCATTATTCATAAGCTCAGAAGACAACTGAAGAGAAATAAATATCTGCAATTAAAGTGCACCTCCCCATGACATGGAGGGAGGGTCTAGAATTTCCAGATGAGATAGAATTATGTTTGCCTTACAGAATTTTTGCTTCATAATGGAGAAACCTCTTAGTTGTCAAATTACTTACTGAATGTAGTCTTGAATGAACTTGTTTAATGAAATTGGAAGGTTCTGTGATTATTTTCTTTTGTGATCATTTTTTTTCTGAGTGACTGAAAACATGGCATTTATAGTATGGTAGAAGATAGTATATGTAGCAGATACTTTAGGCTAAAAAGTAGAGCGACAAAGTGGCTTAGAAACTTTGAAAAATGATTTTGATAAATATGTTCATATAGCATTTCTTCAAAGATAAGAAATATTTAAATTTAAATAACATTTAAATCAAACAATTGAACTATGATATGTTAGCAATGTTTTAATGAGGAAAAACTCAAGTTTTCTTGGTATTTTAGTTGAGTAGGATGAAAATTAGCTTTTCCTAAAATATTGAATTTTAGCTTTTTGAGTCCACAAGAATCAGTTATAATGTGAAAATTTGATGGTCTTTCCACATTTTTGGTATACTTTTATATTTCAATATTGGAGCATTACAATATGGCATATGTGCTCAAGTACAGAACTTAAACTATCAGCATGATTATAAGCACAAGCTCTGGATCTCAGCCGCCTGGATTCAAATCCTAGCTTTGCCATTTACAAGCTTGATGATGTCGGGCAAGTCTCTAGGCCTCTATTTTCTCATTTGTGAAATAGGACTGATATTGTCATCAACTAAGGGCTGGCTAAATAAAATCATGCATGTAACACTCTTGGCACATGGTAAGTACTCAATAATGTTACCTATTGTCTTTATTATTATATCATAAAAAATTTGCATAGACTATTACTAAAATTGTATCCCCTCCGCCCCAGGCTGTATCAGGCTCCTTTGGGTATAGATGTGGGAATAAACTAATACACATACTAAGAAATATCATTTTCAAAGGTGAAAAAGTGGCGTTTCTAACCTCATTTGCCCCCTGAATTTTGTGAGCTTCCTAGGGTGCTGTGGTAGATTGTATTATTCTCAATTTTCCAATCCCTTCCTGAATAGAATTTGTACATTCACGCCCTTTGTCTTTTGTCTTTGGGGTTCCCTCTACTAGAACAAGGGAAGGCTCTTCTTTCACCCCACTGGTGTTGATTTGATTGTGTGACTTGCTTCGGCTGATGGAATGTTAAGGGGAGTGATGTCTGCAGAAACCTTCAAAGTGCTTGCATGATTGAGCTTGCTCCCTTGTATGTCTGCCACCTGCCATGAGAAGAATGTGCCTGCAGAGAGCCACGGGTCCCTGAATTATAAAGATTTTTGGAATAGGCATGAACTCAATCCAAAATCTGAAGTTTAGTCTAGCAAAGCCAAGTCCTGCAGCTTACTGAGAAAAATAAATATTTGTTATTATACTGAGTTTTTTTTTTTTTTACAGTTGCTAGTTATGTAGCTGTGCAGAAAAGAGTTAACACAGTGGACCTAAACATTATCCATTCTTTTTATTTTTTTCCAGTGTTGGGTCTTGAACCCAGAGACTCAAGCATGCTAGCCAAGCATTCTACCACTGAGCTGCATCTCCCCGCCCAAACTGTTATTCTTTAAAAGGCCTATTTGCAAAGTTAGCTCTTGGCTGGCATGGAGGAAGTTGGATTTCAAGCAGTTGCTAACATTGTGTCTAAACTACTTGTGCAAACAATATGGTTTATGCTGTGAATGCCTGCTTTCCTTCTGGGAGTGTGGGCTTTTGATATGCACCAGGCAGAGGCTGCTTACATGACCAGCCTCTAATAAGAACCCTAGATGCTGAGTATTTAACAAGCTTCCCTGGTAGACAACATGTTACACGTATTGTTGCAACTCATTGCCAGGGAAATTAAGTGCACCCTGAGCGACTGGGAGAGAACACTTGGAAGCTTGTGCATGATTTACCCAGACTCGGCCTTAAGTGCCTTTTCTTTTCACTGGTTGTGCCTTGCATCTTTTCACTGTAATAAATGATGATCTTGTGAGTCCTCCTGGTGAATGATCAGATCCAGGTCTGATCTGGGGAACCTTCCGAACACAGTTGAGTAACTGCTGCACTAGCTGATCAATACAGGTACAAATAACTGATTGTGCTAACATGAATCATGATCTGTTGTTGTTTGATCTGACACTGTCTGTAATGCTAGTTGCTAGTCTGGATTCATAGGCTCCCATAAACAATAAATCTTTTATTCTATTTTTTTTTTTTTGTGGTACCGGGGATTGAACGCAGGGGCGTTCTACCTCCGCGCTACGCCCCCGGCCCTATTTTTTTATGCTTTATTTTTGAAACCGGGTCTCACGAAGTTGCGGAGGGCCCCGCTAGGTAGAGAGAGAGACAGACAGACAGAGAGAGAGAGAGAGAGGAGAGAGAGAGAGAGAGATCGATCAATCGATCGAGCGCGCGCGCATGCGCGCTGAGGTTGGCCGCAAACCCGGATCCTCCGGTCTCCGCCTCC
>PVJS01023454.1:0-29587 GCA_004027185.1 Glis glis | reverse complement strand
TTAGTGAGGCCCTCCGCAACCTCGTGAGACCCGGTTTCAAAATAAAGCATAAAAAATAGGGCCGGGGGCGTAGCGCGGAGGTAGAACGCCCCTGCATTCAATCGCTGGTACCACAAAAAAAAAAAAAAACCTTCATCTCATTTACAATCTGAAATTAAGGCCTATTCCTATATGATGCGACTAACGGTTCAATGGTCTACTTAGCATTGTTTTGTTTTTCTCCACGTCTGAGATTCTGACAATCAAAAACGAATCATATTATTAAATATTTAACATAACTTTAAATGGGCAAAATAGCTATTAATGGACTTCATATATTTTGTCCCTAAGGTAGAAAATTGTTTTGTGATACAATAAATAGTATGTTAGTCAATACCCAAAGAAGAGAAATCAGTGATGAAATAGTTGTACATATCAAGAATAGATACATTTAACAATCTGTTTCCATTCAAAACCAGTGTTCTCAGTATTCTAAAGTTTATATTCTTTCTCTAAGCCTATAATATTGGCCTGCACTATAGAAGTAATATTTTACCTAAACTCTAATCAAACTAATTTTTATATAGCTGATAATCAAAAATAGACATCCACACACTAAATATTAAAGACTTTAGAAAAGATATGAAAATTGAGCCCAACTAGATTTCAGCCCAATTCAAATCTTGGCTCTGTTGGCTACCTGTGTTAATTCCCATAAACTTTTGAGGTCTCTGTTCCCTTGAATAGTATGTTTACGTAGGCATGAAATGCTATGTAGATACAAGCTATAATTTGAATATCCATCCCTTTCCTAAATGCCAGGAAATTCACAATCAAATGTGTAGACACACACACACACACACACACACACACACACACACACACACATTAGTGTTTGCTGAAGACTAATAAAATGTGCTACTTTGAAAGTGAATGATTAGCCAACAACAAGCCCAGTTAATTCATTTATGTAAGAAGGCTAGAGATTTTTAATCTTTTAGACTTAGAACCTCAGGATTCCTGGCCATGATTCAGAGGCCTTTGAGAGAGGTAAAAGAATATTTGCCCCTATCATGAGTAAGTTTGCAGATCTTCTGCCCCACTTCAAGAACATCAATTAGTTTTTTGTTTTGAGATAACTCATATGCTTCACTTGGTGTGTGTTGGGGGAGATGGAGGAGTAGGTATGCTATTAAAAAAAAATCAAACTTACTGTTTCTACATGGTCTCTTAGTTTGCATTCAGTTTTTAAACACCATACTTTTGTTTTCAACATTGGGATAACTATCTCATCTGAAGCATTATAAAACTTCTCACCCATTTTTTAGTTAATCAAACAAACACATATGGTGACTCGTATGTGCCTGGGTCTGTTTTGACTGTTTTGTAAATAATTAACTCATTTACTCCTCGTAACAACCTCCTGAAGCAGATACCATACAATGATCCCTAGTTTAAAAAAAGGAAGCAGGCACAGAGGCTAAACCACCCTTGTGACATCACAGGGAGAACAACTGGTATACCTGGGGCTTGACTCCACGCTGTTGCTCCAGAATCTGCGCACTTCATCCCAGCATTGTTCTGCCTCTCTTAAACTTCTGATGTATTTGTGACATATTAGTGACACGAATGTGGATTGCTGGTTAATAGTTCTATAAGTAACAATTGAAAAAAGAAGACTGTCTTGGGCTTTCCCAACACTGGTAAAATTTAACTTTTCTAAAATATTGTAAAAGTTCTTTGTAAACCCATAGAAATATATGCATTTTAATTACTGTTAGAGGTGATTTCTATTTTAAACATGGATTAGAAGCTGCGGTTACCAATCACATTACTCTTAGAATGTACTTTTCATTAACACAGATGATGAGATTCACTGGTAATAAGAAATGAAGCAATGTTTGGTAATTCCTATCCTAAATTTTCAATCCCAGTTTTATCTCATTTGATGCTTCAAGTATTTTATGGTCTATGTATATGACTTGTAGGTGGGTTTTTAAGTATACAAATGTAGAAAAGTGAATCAATACAAAAGGTTGAGCAATCTTACTAGTAAAATATGAATGTCTATTTGCCTCTTGATTATTTGTTTGATACTGGACAGATATAAAAATGTGAAGTTGTTGTGAAACATATTTTAACCAAATTTATTGAAAATGTGAAAGATTATATTTGGGAAAATATTGATATAGTACTTGATAACAGACATCAGGCTTGAACACGCTCAATTCTTTGAGAGTAAATGTAAAAAGAGAAATACCTAATTCCACTATTTTAAAATAACTAAATATAAACTATAGGAAGCTTAGGTTGAGAGTTCGTTCAAAATCATGGATCTCTTAGAAAACACTGAAGATGCCAATTATTTTTAACAATAGAGGTTGCCTCTGTGGTGATATTAATACATGTCAGGAGAATATATTCACACAGTATGTCCTCCATAACTTTTTTAACACATTGTAACGTTTTTGACAAACTGTGACAAATCTTAAGATTGTGGCAAATTGTGGATCTTAGAATTTTAGGACTAGTGAATTTATTATCCATTGGTTTTGTCACTGAAAACCTTAATCCATAAAAGAGTTTGCTTGAGCAAGGAACACAGGTAAACTTTCACTTATTTTGAAATGTTGCATAGCAAATCTTGATGCTTATTTAGGGTAATCTTCTTTAATAGGCATAATGATAAGAGAAGGAAGGCTGAATAACTCCAGTGAGTAAGATAAGTAGAAATATTATTGGTGACTGACTGCATGTTCAATATTGATACCTAATTCATTACTTATCCTGTGCATGTTTTGCATTGCTGAGGAATAGCAAGCATTTTTTATATAATCCAAATTTAGTCACTATGCACATAGTAATAAATAGGTGGAGAAATCTCAGAAGGTGGCATGTGAATATTCATTTTGTCATTTTCTTACACTCCTATCATAAATTCTTGAGCCTTATTTAATTATTCTGACATTTCAGAAAACTCTTTTACTTTATCTTCACAAAGAAGTATTTTAACAGACAGACACATTACAAAGTCATCTTTATGTGGAAAATGCATAATATCAAAGGATTCAACAATAATATGATATTTTAAATTCTCTTCTGAAAAGATAAGATAGTTTCTTGTCTTTAGATCTTTCTTCCAAGATTACTTGCTTCAATTATTTACCTACTCATTAATTCTTTTATTCATTTCTCATCTTTTCCTCAAGAGGTTTCAAGGTTCATTACAAAAAGGATGGATCAAACAAAAATAATATGGTAGATATAAAAGGAGGAAACTGGGGCTAAAAACAGGAAAGTGAACATTCCAAGATCAAGGATTTATACCATTGCTATAATTGAGCATAAAAACTACATTAAGTTTCCTGGCAGGCAAGGTAAAAAGTACAAATCAGCAAGTTACAAATCTCTCAGAGAAAAGAAAACATACCATTTGCTCTTGAGAAACAAAGTTTTCTTAGTACTAACCTTGAAGAGAAATGATTCATGTGAGGCAGTGTTTTGCAAATTGTAGGTCAGCCTATTAAATAAATTTAGAGGGTTCTGACCAAAATTTTAAAAAATTGCAATATAATAGAGTGGATTTTTATTATTCATAGTAGTTGGTTCTACAAAATCCCCCCAAATGCTGAATTAGTGAATATTGAATTTTTGTCCCTAAAGGAAATATAGAATTCCGTATGTGTAAGTCTCTGGCTGCATTTCCTAAACTGATCAATACATGGTCCTGTTTTATGTATGTTTCTGTTTAAAGACATCCTATTTAATATATATTGGAAATTCGTTGACATTGGTCCATGGCCAACAGCACTATAAAGTCACGCCTGAATGAAGTTTATCTAACACACGTATTGTCTCTGTAAGGTACATCACAGCCTTCTTGCCTTCAGGAACACCAGATGGTTTTTCAGCAATATACATGGGGGCCATATAAAAGTAACAAAATCTCAAAGAAAAAGCACAAGAGTACATGACAGGCATGGTGGTGCAGGCATGTAATTGCAATACTTGGGAGGCTGAGACAGGAGGATGCAGGTTCAAAACCAGCCTCAGCAACCTAGCAAAACCCTCAGCAACTTTGTGCTAC
This sequence comes from Glis glis, assembly GCA_004027185.1. Taxonomy (NCBI): domain Eukaryota; kingdom Metazoa; phylum Chordata; class Mammalia; order Rodentia; family Gliridae; genus Glis; species Glis glis. The sequence goes on along the minus strand of PVJS01023454.1, from coordinate 25,521 downwards.
CCTATTTCAAAATAAAAAATAAAAAAAGGCCTGGGGATGTAGCCTGGAGGTAGAACGCCCCTGGTTTCGATCCCCATTACAAAAAAAAAAAAGTACACTGAGGTTCAAAACCCTTTTTAACAGTTTGAGAGCTAGAACAGGGGGCAGATCATCACCCAGTTTACTTTGCCTGCTATATGCTTAGCAGATGTCTCAAATTGTTCACCACTCTATGTATGCACAAGTTCATGCACAAATTTGAAATCACTATGAGTATTGATTTGGGGCTTACAAATAAACATTAGGGTGTAGGCAAATTTGCAAAGACAGAATCCACTAATAATGAGAATCATTTGTAAACTGGAAGAGAATGGAGAAAAATAAAATGGAAAAATAATTAGTCTATCCCAGGCAGTAAGTATAGATATTTTTTCATGAAAGATTTTTCAGTGATAATATACATATAGATATTGGTGTAGATATAGACATAAATATTCATATTTCTAGATACAGGAGATCACAGTGAAATTTTTACCTCATACTTTTTTATGTTTAGAAATCATCAGACATTTAGTGATGTGCTAGACAATGTAATAGCGAATTCTAAAACTTAATTAATTGATTATAATTTTTGCAGCAACTAAAAAAAACTATTAAGAAACATTTCAAGAACTGCTAGGAGAATTAATAAGGGCCTCTTCTAGGACAATGGTGCTGGAAAAGGAAAGGGGAGATGTGAGACTCTACTGCTCAGATAGAAGCATCCCTACTGACTGATCAGGAGTGCTAGGATAGAGGAAGATGAAGAAGAGTCAGAGAAAACTTAGAAAGGGAAATCTAAGCTACCTGAGAATTGTGGTACCACTTTCAGAGAAAGGAAATACATTAGAAAGAACAAGAGTTTTTAAAACGCTATTTTTGTTTTTTTAGGAAAAAGTATTGAGAAGATGCAAAAAAATGAAAAAGATGAAGATAAGGTTAAATTAATATAGCTAAAAGGCTCTAACTTCTTTCACTCTGCCCTAAAAGAGCAAATAAAAATCATACAATAAATAACTAGAAACATCCTAATGGCAAACTTTATCACCACCACCAATCATAAACCCCTAAGAAATGTGGATTAACTGTAAAGTGATATGTCAGCCATGTCAAGGGTCATTCCTGAGATGAATGATGAATGATCTCTCTCTCTCTCTCTCTCTCTCTCTCTCTCTCTCTCACACACACACACACACACACACACACACACACACGTTATATCGGGATTTAAAAGAAAGGAAGGTATTATCTTTCCTTTGTATCTAAGAAGACTTAAGGAATCATGATGAATGGTGAGAAAACTATGGAAATAAAATGGTGATAACTAGTGACATTGATAATGAAGTTCCAGTTAGGGTTACATAGGGAAATGCCAGTGTGTCAGCCATTGGGAGCAAAGTTGACTCATTGCTAGCTTCCTCAGAATACCCCCAAACAATTGCTAAGACATTAGAAATCACAAATCTTTAATGTGAAAAATTCTGCTTCAACCAATACATTTCCTTTCTTTTCTTTCTTTCTTCTTTTCTTGTTTATTTTGTTCCTTCTCTTCCTTTCTCTAAGACCTGTTTGCCAATAGATAATACCAAAAATGTTCCAAGAGCCATAAGATATTGCTTTCCATTGTCTAAATTTCCCACATGTATTATTTAATCAGGAGTAAAAATTTCTCATTACCTATTATTTTCCTTTAGTTATTGTGAGATTTTTGTCTCAATTCGTGTCCCTTGACTTCAGTGTCTAGCTTGCCTTAAAAGAGTTGTACTGCGGTACTGGGGATTGAACCCAGGGGCATTCTACCTCCGAGCTACAACCCTGGCCCTGTTTTTTTATCCTTTATTTTGAAACAGGGTCTCACGAAGTTGTGGAGGGCCTCACTAAGTAGCTGAGGCTGGCCACGAACCCGGATCCTCCGGTCTCCACCTCCCAAGTACGGGGATTACAAGCATGTGCTACCATGCCCGGCTTACCAAAGCCATATTGATGACAAATATAATAGCAAATGGGCATAATGATAGTTTCCCATTAAAACTTCCATGCATTTGGGATTTACATATTAATCACATGTAGTTTCAGTTTGCAAGACTCTCAAAATTTATGAGTTTTGGTTTCAATTAAGCATACCCAAAATATTTTTTCATACATAAATGCTAATACTGTATGTTTAAAGCTGAATTATGAAACTATTATTAGTTCAGAGCTGCTGAAAATAAAAAGGTGTTGATGTGATAATATTAATAAGATTTTAATTTATTTTCTTGGGATAAATAATTTTATCAAATAAAGTAAACACAAAAAACTGTTAGGCGTTAGTAGGATTCTTCAGGCTTGTGAATTTTAGATCCACTAAAAACATATTTATTTGCTAACCAAGATAATTAAAGAAAACACAGATATAAACTTACTTTACTATTTCAAAATCTGCATTAGAATTTCATTGTAAGGCTGAGGGTATAGTTCAGCAGTAGAATGCTTGACTAACATGCATGGGACCCTGAGAATATCACTGATTACTGAATCATTATAACAATATCCCTCACTTTTACCTTTGTATGCTGTTTTTATTACTCTCCACCAAATTATTAAAACCACAAAGTCTTGTTCTTATATCTATCTAAAGAAAATCTATTGCTTCCATTCCATATTAGAAATAGATTAAAATTGTATACCTCACTTTGTTGGAAATTCAGTAAAGCAGAGGGGAGTTTAAGCAAAAATAAACCATCCTCCAATATGGAAATAGAGTGGAGTTTTGTTTTTCATCTCTTCCTGTTCTCACTGTCAGACTCAACCAGGTGCAACCAGTGCCCAACTCCCTCCTCGCCATGACCCCAACCTTCTGCCCCCCATCTCTTAGTACCTCAGTTTGGCTTTGTCTGTTCTTAACATTGAAATAGCACCTTAATATTATTAGACAGATTTATTTAATAAAAACCACATTATTTCTAAATGGCATTCACTTCTCCAAAGTTTAAATATCTGCCAGAAACTTACCCTGGCACTGACCTCGCTTTCCTTAGTAAAATACAAGCTTTCAATAAAACACTCTGACAATCAACAGCAAAAAGCTCCTTGTCTCACCTGAATATATCGTAACAAGGATAAGTATGGTTGTACTACTCTATATGGATATATTTACATAAGCACAAAGTCTTCTGGGGTTCTTGGTTAGTTCAAAAACACATTTTCCAAATGCTCCTTACATTCAAGTTCAGCAAGTTACGGTTTGTTTTGATCTTTGAAAATGTGCTTGACGGTTTGAACGCATCTGTGGGCTTACTTCACATATTACACACGGTTAAATTTTAATGCAAACTGACTTCTCCCCTCCTCACAGCCGCTCTCCAACTGCTGTCAGTCAGCAGGAGCTCTGGATACACAGGCTTGTGTTCACTGTGGCCCCAAGAAGAATGTGATTTCTATACCATGGAAAAACCAGACTGTATTTCAAACCAAAATAAAAGTTTCTTCAGAGGTAATCCTCTAGTCCCCATCTTTACTGCTTACTAGCACAAGAAATTCATCTTAAAGGGAAATGTATATTCAACTTTAAATTTGTTACCAGGGTGAGAATGTTCTAAGAAAGAGCACGTATGCTTGTATTCCAGAGGAATATGGGAATGAGTGGGTGGGCATTTATGGACTCCCCTTCAGAGAAACTCTGAAATAGAGATGGTTTTAACTTTTGCTCCTCCAGTGAATGGATTATCTAAGTTTTCTCTTGGGCATATGTTTGGTCCATGATCTGAGGCTGATGGTCAGGTGGCATAGTATTAACATTCTTGGCCACTTGTATACTAACCTTTCAGGATTCATCACAAACAACATCTCCGCTTTGAAATTTCCACTAACTCCACTAAGTACTTTTAAATATCCCTCTATGGTACTCCAAGTTTTTTTTTTTTTGACCAGTGTTTCCCAAACATCTATCTATCTTTAACTTTGTGATCCTGCATAATACCTAGGATACATATATGAACCTATTGGACATACAAAATAGAACTGTTTGTTAATTGCATGAAAACATCCACTCACAGCTGGGCGTGGTGGCGCACACTTGTAATCTCAGTACTTGGGAGGCAGAGACAGGAGGATCTGGGTTCACGGCCAGCCTCAGCCACTTAGTGAGGCCCTCTGCAACTTAGTGAGACCCTGTCTCAAAATAAAGAATAAAAAATAGGGTTGGGTGTGGAGCTCAGAAGTAGAATGCCCCTGGGTTCAATCCTCAGTACCACAAAAAAACAAAAACAAATAAAAATCCACTCACTAAAATCTAAGTTTCATTCTCTGCCACCTCTCTATGAGACCTCCTTTAGAATTCTAGCCAAAATAGTTCTTTCTTCTCTAAGTATTTTATTACATGTCTGTCTCATTTGTTCTATAATACAGTTCTATGACCTGAATTTTATACTTCACAACAATGAAAAGCCTTGCTCATTACTTATGTTAATGGCTCGGTGCACTGAGTAAAGATTTGGCCAAGATCTCTTGAGTAAATTGTAGCTATACTGACCTGATATTAAATAGCTTTATTTAAAAAAAAACAACTTAATTCTGGTGTCAACCTGAAGTCCTTCTTATCCTTAATTGCTAGTAACCAGCCAAGTATAGTAATAACCCAAATACCCCTCATTCTGGAGAAAACATTTTCTTCACAACTAACATCTTCTCTAAAAAAATCATATTGTCCCTGTTGTATTAATTCATAAGATGCTTCTGATATGAACTCCAGGGTATCTCGTGTTTGCAGTTAAACTTTGAGAAACTGGCCCAAACTTTAAAACAGAATAACAGGGACACAGAGGTTGTGGTTTATTTTGGAGGGATTGCTATTAGCCTGACTACAAGGCTAGTCTTCAAACGTGACTCTGGAGAAAGGTTAGCAGCCTGAACTCAAACAGGAATGGCTGTTAATAGATGAATGCAGTGATGAGGGCTCTCAGGGGTGGGTCAGCTTGGTAACTTTTGACCACCTAGAAAACACAAGCTGTGAAAACACAAGCATTCCTTCATTTTACTTATTATTTGGATCCTCAGCTCTGATGTATTTTTTTTTCAAAATTTATTTTGGAACCAACAGTAATTGGTAAGTGAAAGGCTACCTGCGGCTGATTGTCATCAGCAGTGGGGCCCCGCATGAAGGAGGATAGCTCTTGTTCACAACAGTGTGTTTATAATCTATCTAAACTCACCTGGCAAAGAGGATGTTCAAGGAGGCTGAGGACTAAAGGTGGAGGGAGATAAGAACATGACTTGAAAAAGAAGCCTTAGTGGTTTAGAAATTTCTTTGCAGGAATATTTCCCTCCTCTATGCAGTCTTTTCCATTTTTTTTATAAACTCGGTTTTATTTAGTATCTGTGCATGAAGTTAAAAACTTGCTTTGTAATTTTTTTCTAGTTAATTAGCTGTGTACAAGACCTAGAAGGTTCTTAGTATGGGTCACATACGCTGCATCTAATACTCGGTTCATCACCTATGGAAATCTTACCTCAGATGCCTGAACTTAATTTTGCAGCCTTTAGTGAGTTATTGTCTGACCAGGCCTGAGAAGTGAGAGGATGTAGTGAGCTCAGGAGACCTGGCTAAATGTGTGAACTTGAGAAGGACACTTCTCCTTGCTGAGCTTGCGTGGTAGGTAGTACTGGGAAAGAACTAGGAGAAATGGACATGACGTGTGTTATATTCAGGTCCCACAAATTATATTTCATAACTATTTTAAAATATTCTCACCAAAGAACCTGTGCACAATAGACAAATGTTTTGATTCTCATGATGCAGACACTTACCAAGGATTCTGTAGGAATATTCTGTGGTTTTACTTAACAAAAGTAAAGATTACATATCATTCAACACATCATCACAAAGCTCTTTCTATTTGAAGAGTCCAAAGTCTAGATATAACTTGTAACCCCACTGAATTCTATGCCTGAGAACAAAGGGTAATTTCTGCTCAGCAATCCTCAGTGGGTATGTAAATGAATGCTGCTGAAATATTCAGAAGCTGATACCCATACAAAGTGGAGTGCAATAATCTAAATGTGCCATTGCTTTCCCCTGCTACTAATTGCTAGCTCTAGGCTTTTTTCACCAATATTTTTTCTCCTTGCCTTTCCTGTACATACCAAATGGACACCCAACTATAGAGGATCATTTCATTTTCTTATTACAACGTTCAAGTATTAGAGTTCTTTTATTGGCTTCATCATCACCTTGGCTGTAAGCAGTTAGCAGAGTTGGTTAGTGCACAACATGGCCCAAATCACAATTTGTATGGGCTAAATAACTTTGTTATATGATAGTAAAAATCACTGTACAAGGAGGAAAATTCATTGATTACAAGGAAGATCAAAACTATTGTACTTCAGAAGGTACGGTTTGCCCAAATATTAATAGGTAATGCCACTTTTCACGTAATGACAGCTCGCTGGTAGCAAAATGACATTCTCTTGAATAAAACTCTTAATATAAAGGATGGGACCATGCTTGGTTTATACTTGCTTCCTAAGTTTCCCAGTAAAGTGTCTCTTTCTCTAAAGAGGGGCTCCTGAGAGTGTCCTATGAGCCAAACCTTCCATGAACATAGGATGCATTCTCCATCAACCATGGCTTGACACTTCCATCTAACAGCCCAACTTCTGCTGATTTTAAAAATTTTAAGAACACAGAACAGAGCTGAATTGTCTAAAGTTTGCAATGCAATGCAATGATGATTAGTGTTTTCACTTTACATACAATTCTTTCTATTGTTAATTACAACCATTCTGCCTCCATCAATAAATCTGGACTCAGATTTATTGATGAAATTGAAAGGCTAATTGAAGGATATTTACAATGCTAACTCAGAAACAGCTCCTTTGGGTCACAAAGAAAGTCTTGGATCTTTTGAAAGCTTGCTTGCTGTCTTTCCCTTCCAGAAAGACAAGTTCTGTCCTTAAGAGCTCTTCAGACCCTCTTGAGCACTGTGTCTAGTAGACACACTTCTCTAACACTAATTCAATAGATAAATCCAGGTGTTGCCTTAGTTTATGACTGAGCCATACTTGGAAACACCAATCATTAACCTTAGGAATAGCAGAATAATTTCCAGATATTTGTTTTTATAGAAATTTCAATACTACTACTTCTATATCAAAATAATTCTTCGTCAAATAATTCCTTCTATATAAAAGTGATATTAACAGATGTGGATATGGACATAAATGAAGAACCCAGAGCCACCACCCCCAACTTGTCCTTTCCATTACTACTTTCCCTTTCAATACACAGAAAACAACTAAAAAACTAGACTGAATCTTTCTATTCAAAAGTCACACTCTCTCAATTATGCATGAGTCTCTGGAATTAGGAAAATCAAAAGAGTAAATTAATGTGGGGAGGAACCTAAATATTATTATTAATTAATTTTTATGAATAATGAAGCAATGATAATAGATTCTTTACTAGCATTATTATTAAATATTACACCTTGAATATTGACTATGTTTGGAACTGCACGAAGCACGTTACATGCTTTTTCCAATTAAATCCTCACAACTCTCAATAGGTAGGTGCTATCATTATCCTCATTTTGTAGGAAAGGAAAACGAGTATTAGCAAGGTTAACTAATTAAACCAAACAACCAGCTAGAATAGGAAAGCCAGCACTTGGATGTAGGTCTGTTCAACTCCAAAACTTTTTATTTCTATCATCTCTCGTCATTTTTCTCCCTTCCTTCCTTCCTTAAAAATATTTATTAAGTTCTTCAAGGTTTATGGTTCAAGATTTATGGTTAATGTTATAAGGTATATTAGAAAATATGAGCTAACTCTTGTCTATAAAGAAGTTGCAGTTTTTCAAGGGCATATAGTTTTTACAGGACTCAAAATACATAAGAAATATACATATATATTTATATATGAATAATTATGTAATTACCTGGGTTGCATAGTAATTTTTTTAAATGTCTGATTTCCAAATAGTAAGATCTTAGATGTAAGTTCTGGAAGAACTGGCAAAAGCCTCCAAAAAAAATCATTTTGAGCATAGATGCAAAGAAGGAAGTGATGAGAGATTAGCATCACATTGTTCATGCTTCGAATTGTTAGATAAATGGTCAATATTTTATGGAGCAATCTAAGTTTTTGAGAAGGGGAACCCAGTATTTAATAACTCCATTTAAAATATGAAATCACTCAAAGTTAGACTATTTTCTCTTTGTGAAAACAGCTATGAGAATGATCTAGAAGACAGGATGGTGTCAGAGAAAGAACATAAACTATGGAGTCAAAAAAATCTGTGTTTGAATCCTGATTCAGCCATATTCTAGACAGAATACCTAAATTCTTTGAAACTGTTCTCCCATCTGTAAACTAGAAGTGATGAAAGTGGAATTCATCTTATAGGACTGCTGTGAAATAATTGACAATATATTTGAAGCACTTTACATAAAGAAGATACTCAGAAGAAGATACTCAGCATATGGTATAGATTTAGCCTTACTTAATCTTATGTCCTTTGTCTTCAGGAATATCAGTACTTTTATGTAGGTGTCCTTGTCTTTTCTCCATCATGGTTGAATTCTTCCTAAAACTACATACTGGTTAAAATGAAAATATTTTATGGTAAAAATAAAATTAAATAAATTCCAGGGTTTATGAGGCATTATGGTATCTTATGATAATTTTAATTTGCATTTCACAAATGATAGCCAGTGTAAATCAGTTTAGTCAATGTCCCTGCTTTGATTGGTTAAATATCTTCAGTATCACACCTTTATGCTTCTTATAATTTAAAGTAATGGGAGGATTACTGGTTTAAGGCCAGCCTCAGCAAATTAGCAAGATCCCCAGCAACTTAGTGAGACCCTGTCTCAAAATAAAAAAAAAATAAAAAGGGCTGGGAGTGTAGCTCAGAGGTAGAATGCCCCTGAATTCAATCCCCAGTGCCAAAAAAGAGAAAAAAAAAAGGAAAGAGAAAGAAAGAAAGAAAAGAAAGAAAAGAAAGAAAGAAAGAAAGAAAGAAAGAAAGAAAGAAAGAAAGAAAGAAAAGAAAGGGAAGGAAGGAAGACTAATGGGAAATCCCATTGGTTTTACATATAAGATAATGTAAAACTTTCTTAATACCCCTACTTAGTACTTGATTGTCTGTGTACCATGTTAATGTGAACAGTTTTTAACAAAAAATTTTCTATTACTTCTACATAGATGTATATTATATTTTTCCAACTAGAGTAGAATCTTCAGAAAGACAGTAAATAAATGATATCCCTCTTAAACGTATGCTATCTAGGAGCCTTATTCCACAAATGCTTGTGGAGTAAATTGAGAGCATTTAAGTCACAACTTTGTCTTGCCCTTCTCTAAGCTAAATATCACCAGCTACTGAGGGTCAAAATTGAACAGAAAAGATGACAGAGAAGGAAGTAGTAAGGGCATAAAAACATTTGAGAGCGTAAGTGGGTACTGACTAGAGCTCTAAAGAAAGTTGAAGAGAAAACACAAAGTAAAGTGTTATGCAGAGTAAATAAAAAGGGACAGGCAAAAGTAAGGAGCATTAGAAAAAGTAAGCAAAGGAAATATTGAAAAATGTAGGGAAAATAAATCATTCTTCATATAACACAAAAGAGCAGAAATACATGGCCAAAATACTTAAATATGAATATGTCTATCTCATTAAAAATATGTAATTATCTAGAACTGTCAATTAAATATGTTTATGTTAAATTAACCCTTCTGATTGAGATGTGGAATGATGAATAAGTAATATATTATATTATTTGATGTATTTGGAGGGACAATGTCTGAGCAGATCTTTTTTTTCTATTAACAAATCTTTTGAGCTTTCATTAAAAGGAAAACATCAATATAAGCTCTAACACAATCAATATACTATTATGTACATAAGAAAGGGAGAAAATGGGGGAAACCCAGTGACTTTTTTTTGGTGACCATCATCTCCTATTGATAATTTTAAGTTGGAGCACAGTTTTAAATATTACAAAATGCTGAGGGCAACCAACCACCACTCTGAACTTTCTGTACTCAACTTCCCACTCGATATCTCCCTTTAGATATTTCATAGCTTCTAAAATTTTGACATGGTCAAACAGAATTATTTATGTGCTCTTCAATTTTGCTCTAACTCCACTTTCCTCCAACTCAGAAAAGGGCAGCCCCCTTCTTCAAAAAATTCTCTTTTTTTCCCCTAAGATTTCTGAGATTCTAAGATTTGCCAAACTGGTTAGAGTTTTTATTCAGCTCTTACATTTCACTCTAGTCCATTCGCAAATCCAATTGTCTGCACCTTCACAGTATACCCATAATCCCACCATTGTCAAAGCTTATGGAATTTATGTAACAACCTCCTTCGCTGCTCTCCGAATTTCCACCTGTGTTTCTCTACAATGTATATACACTAGTAAGAAGAATTCTTTTTAACGGGAAATGCAGATGACATCATATCTCTCTTCCAAAAATGTCTAGTAACCTCCAGTCCCACTCATAACTCCACATCTTACTACTGCAACCTCTCTGTCTTGCCTCCTACCAATCCCCTTTGACTTGTTCTTCCCTAGCCACAGTGGCCTCCTTACTCTCTCTGGAACGTATCAAACTCATTCCATCTGTAGAAACATGGAACGCTTTCTTTACTTTCTCTGAAATTTCTTCCCCCAGATGTTGCATGCCTCTGTGTACATTTTCTTTTGATATTTGGTCACGAGATATATTACTTTTCAGAGAAACTTTTCCTGATCATTTTGCAGAAATAGCCCTCTCCTCCTGTTTTTCTTTATCTGAATTATTCTGTTTTTTCATAAGAGCACTTGCCACCACAAAACACTTTACATATTTGTTGGCTGTTTGTGTATTTTACCATAACCTTTGTCCTACAGCTAGAACTCAAGTTCCATGAGAGAGTTAGCCTATTTTGTTCACAACTGAGTTCCCAGTTCCAGAAGAATGAATGACTCATAGAATGTGCTCATGTGTATTTGTTGAATGAATGAATGAAAAATTGATTGAATAAGTGACATAAGAGCCTGAAAGAACAAATTTTCTGTGCTTCAAGTCACAAGTGGTGGGAAGTGGGAATAAGAACTCAACCCTTTGATTCTAGATCTGTGCTTTAAACTGCTCTTCTGTACTGACCCTGAGAGCTATTGTAAGGATTAAACAATGGAATTTAGGTCAATCTTTCACCCTCACATTTGATATATGTTATTTACTGAATAAAATAGCAAATAACTATTTATTCTTCACGACTTCCTCAACTTTAGTCTCTCAACAGTTGGTAGTAGGAGATGAAATCTGTTAACGATGATTGATTGTTCAAACATCCAACTTGAAATGTTGGTATTTGTCAGAAGGGGACAAATAATGTGACTGCCCTCAAAATTTAAGTAAAATAAGGCTTTAGCTAGTTATTTCTCACAAAATACAGAGTCACATCTACCTGGGCTCTATAGCTAATTTGACTTCTCTTCTAAAATTCAGAATTATGAAGAGGGCAGGGTTAAGACAGTAAAGGGTATAGAATGCATCAATATTGAGTATAGATAGACTATCCCATATATTCCGATGTAAAGATAGAATACAGGTAGAATCTGTCAGGTCTAGGTGGCTCTCTGATTGAACAAACACTTTCATACTTCATCGTCTCTCATTCTGCCCCCTCCCTAGTGTCCCACTTCTTTCCTCATTTATGCCCTTGAGGGTGTGTGTGTGTGTATGTGTGTGTGTGTGTGTGTGTGTGTGTGTGTGTGTGTGTGTGTATGTGTGTGTGTGTTACTGGGGAGCCCAGGAGCATTCTACCTCCATCTACTCCCTCAGCCATTTTCATTTTTTTTATTTGTTTTGTTTTAAAACAGTGTCTCTCTAGGTTATTGAAAGTCTTGCTAAGTTGCTGAGGCTGTCCTCGAACCTGTGATATCTTGTCTCAGCCTCCCAAGTACTGGGATTATAGGCATGTACCACCATGCCTGGCTCACCATTAAGTCTTTATCGGGGTTGAGATGTGACACATTGTAGAAATGTTAATAATATGTAGGTTTTAATAAGCAAGACATCTTTGAAGTAAAATTAATTTTTCACTAATAATGAACTATAATCTGGAAAACTCCAGAATCATGCACTGAGTCTCTACAGTGTATGAAGTATCCCAAAATATGGTAGAAGTAATGCTTTGGGTAGATGAGAGAAATATTAGCATTTCTATGTATTTTATTTTTGTCTAATAAAAGAAGAATGGAATGAAGCTTCAGTGATAATCCATGGTTTTCAGTAGTTGTATATATAATTTATAAATAAACCATACATGTATGGGGGTATAAGGTAAAATTGTTTTGCTGAGAGCATTCCATGACAGAACATATTCGTCTGTATTCATTTTCTTTTCCTAAATAACAAATCACCACAAACTTAATGGCTTAAATCAATGTGCATTTATGATCATACAGTAGCATGGGTCATCAGTCCTGGCATGGTTTACCTGTGTCCTCATCTGGGGGCTCACCTAGGGGAGAATCTTCTTCTAAGCTCATTCAAGGTTGTTGGGAGAATTCGCTTTTTTGCAGTAGTATGACTGAGGCCCTCAGCTCCTCGAAGCCTTCATGCCATGTGACCCTCTCCACAGGCAGTTCACAGCCTGGCTGTTTCTTCCTTCACAGCTGCATGGAGAATCTGGCTAGCTGCAGTCAGTGAAGGCTAGGTCTCAAGTAACAAAACACAACTGCAAGACGGACATCCTATCACCTTCACCATGTTTTATTGTTTAGGATGAGTCAGAGGTTCCACCCACATGCAAGAGAAGAGAGTTCTACAAAGGTGAGTCATTGAGGCCATCTGAGACTGTCTTCCTCAGAGACTTTTTTTTGTGTGTGTGTGGTACCAGGGATTGAACCCAGGGGCATTCTACTTCCAGGCCACACCCCCACCCCTATTTTTTATTTTGAAACAGGGTCTCACTAAGTTGTACAGGACCTCACTAAGTAGCTGAGGCTGGCCACGAACCCAGATCCTCTGGCCTCAGCCTCCCAAGTACTGGGATTACAAGTGTGTGCCACCATGCCCGGCGAGACCATTCTTTAAAAGACTACCTCAGGATCTTTCTAGCATTAGAGCACTAGGATTAATTTTTTAATCATTATTTTTTTAAAACCTAGCTGAAATGCCTCTGCTGATAGAATATGTATTAAATCAACTGACCTCAACTCTGGCCTTGTCCTACACTGAATATCTTCATCAATTATGCCCTGAACTCAAATTATATTAAGGTGTACTTCTCATTGAAGCTACCAAGTATGTTTATGAAATTTGTGTCTCTCAAATATACATAAACTTCAAGAACCTGAATGTCTGTTTCTCTTATAAATAATAATACTGTCAGACAGGGAAACCATTTTCATCCTCCCTGCCTTTGCTCGGTAGCGTGCACTTCCAGTCTAAAGGAAAGAAAAATTCACATCTTGCATAAAGCCAAACGAAGACCGAGGAGCAATGTGATGTGGTTAAAACACAAAGCAGTAGTAAGAGAGTAGGGATTAGACCTCAACATTTGCAATCCTTTATCCTTTGTTCATTCCATTAGTTCATACTGTTTCCAATTAACTAGGAGAAATCTTTAAAAGAAGAAATGATATTCAAAAGGAAAATGAAAGCCTAAAGAATGCAGTCATCACTCAAAGCTTCCAATGTATCATCTGGATGAATATTTCCATCTGGAGAGGTGGAACTAGTTTTATATTTAAATTTTCAGGGAAGGTCATTAGATCATTTACCTTCTTATACCCATACATTAAAGAGTCTAGCTACCCTGGGTCAGAATTCTCAAAAGAGAGTGGGAAATCAAGCTCAGTTTACTGGTCAGTCTTGTGCAGTTGCTTAAGACCTGGAAGCAACTCCTTTTAATCACTTCATTTTTAATTCAATATAGTTTCAACAAGTTTAAAAAAAGACCTTTATATCTTAATGCAATTTGATCTCTGATTAATCTAATATAACCCAATTTTTTTACAATAAAAGTAGATGAATTAATTCTATTCCACCGATTTCTGGACCTTTGTCTCTCATAGAATTGAAAAAAACTGGTGAAAAAATAATAAATTTTATGCCATAGATTGTCATGGCTTGTAACATACCAGGGAGAAAATACAAGAGCAATTTAGTGAATATAGTCCCTTTCCCTAGACAGAGAGATGACTACAAATGCTATTAGAATATATTTCTGAGGGACAGGCGTGGTGGATTATGCTTGTAATCCCAGTACTTGGGAGGCTGAGACAGGAGGATCCGGGTTCGCATCCAGCCTCAGCTACTTAGTGAGGCCCTCCGCAATTTAGTGAGACCCTGTTTCAAAATAAAGAATAAAAAATAGGGCTGGGGGTGTAGCTCGGAGGTAGAATGCCTCTGAGTTCAATCCCCAGTACCGGGAAAAAAAAAGAATATATTTCTGAGGTTTCAGTGGTCACTTTGCCAAGAAAACTGGTACAAACTCTCATTGCCTTTGTAGAAGATTCTCCTAGGTCCTCAGACACTAAACTCTGACATCCAGAAGCTTCCGTGTCTTCTTCAGTAGGCGGTTTCCTTCTTTGTCTTCAGGCTAATGATACAAACGAGGCAATGGAGACTTGAGAATGGAGGACAACCAATACATCTGACCTCTGAGAACACCAGAACTTCACCTCCTTCCTCTCAGGTAGATAATAGTATTACAAGATAGCAGCAATACTTGCTTTTTGTTACAGGAAAATCTCTAACGTACTGTTGCCTCATTTGGGTCTGTTTTAAACCTTTCATCATTTAAATTAAAATAAAGCAAAGAACAAAAAGGGAAGTTTGCCATTTCTCATTTAAATCAGTTATCCAAGAACAAAGTGAATTTCTTCAATATTGTAAGGTTCACACTGCGAGAACGCTGAGCGATCTTTTCAGGAAAACAGTGTTGGTTAAGTCCTTTGTCATATTATGAGTAGATTTAAAAATAATAAAAATGATCTTTAATCTTGATTTAACATAATTTCTAATAAATTCAAACATATATTTGTTCCTCATTGAATTTTAATGTCAGTATTTTGTAAATGAAATGCCAGTATTTTTCTAATTGGTTCTCTGCTGATTTTTTTTAATCATCAACTCTATGATACATTTTGGGAGTTTAGTGTAGGGAGTACACACACATTGCATTCTGTCATTTTTTAAAAGTCCCCCCTAATGAATTCTTAATTACATTATTCAAAAGATCCATTATTCAGCATTCATCTCACTGCTAAATGAAAGTCTTTACCTGACATGTGAATGAAATGAGTCTAAATGCTTTCAATGCCACCTAGGGATTCTGAATAGACTTTTAGCTTAACAGCAGCAAAAGGTTTCATTTCTGTTTCAAATTTGTGTGGATTGTTTTTAGAGATGGGTAACTATGCAATAGTCTACCGAGCTGAGCAGCACTTGACTTCCATTGTGTTCTCAGAAAAACTGCCAAAAGGGTCAAATGATTACTGAAAGTGGAAGGAAGGTCGGACAAGATTTGATAAGCTTTCAGATGCAGGTGCACATCCCCTAAAACACTGATTAATTTCAAGTGAGGTGAGCCAACTTCCTGAGGGTTCATTATGAACTTTCCCTGTTTCATTTTGTATCATGAAATAAAAGTGCTAAGAGTTAGCAGGAGGAATTCAGGAACCCTTTAGAAGATAACAAGATCTTTTATATTTTTGACCTTCTTCCATTGCTTTCAACAGAATAATGCATAATGCTGGAAGGAAGCAATAGTCTCAGGCCCCTTGTGCCTTTTATAGTTACATCTAAAAATGAGCATAGTAAATAGTCTGTCAAGTAGTGCCCATATCTCCAAATGATACCCCAGGAAAATATCGACCAAGAAGGTAAGCTGATATAATAGTCATATGTAATAGCCTACAGACTCTAGAAGTCTCACTGGTTCTATCGAATATAAGCAAAACTGCCAGAAATGTAGGTTTGGTGAAAGCAGAGCTCATAGACTAAATAACCATAAGCAACAAACTCAGAATCTTCAATCTCCCTTCCCCCAGATTCAGGGAAGAATATTAGCTAGAGCAGTTAAAAAGATAGGCTTATTTTCACTTTTGTTGCTTTTTTTTTTTTTTGGCTTGTCTTGGCTAGATTTTGACCTCTAGAATACTTGGAACAGAGCTGAAGACATCAGCATCTGCTTTGCCGAGGGTGGGTGCATGTCTGCGTGCAAGTGTATAAAAGTGTAAACCCCATAGCACATGTGGCGACACATAGCTGATTGACTAAAAGACTTCATATCATTGCATCTAACAGTGAGTTGATGAAAAGATCAGTGAAATCTTTTTGATTCCCAACTCCATCGCAAAATGTCATTCTTGGAGAAAGCATAAGCTAATAGTTTATGATTCAGGGCTTTCTGAAGATAGAGGAAATATCTCTGGGCAAAAAAGCACTACATTCCTCTCCTATTACTGTTTTTCTAATAACTGCCATTGTACCTAAAATTGGAGAAGAAATTGTTTTACAATTGCTGCACGGAGAGAAGAAAGTAATAGAGAAGAAATTTCAACATGAAATTACTCCAAACACAGTAGGTTTGCTGTATCTTTAGAGGAAAAATATAGTTTAATGTTGCCATATTAACATTAACTGAATATCTGGAAAGTCAGTGAAAAATAAACACATTTTTAAAGTCAACATCTTCATATTTTTAAAGAATACAGAATAAATATCACTTCATATTATAGTAACGAGAGATGAGTCAATAAAATAGAATCTATTGATTTCGTAGAAGGCATGTGCTGGTAGAGATTTACCTTTTTTTCCATTTTTGATAAGTTTAAGATGGTGACATCAATGGAAAGTCCAATCTTAAAATACATTTTTGATTAATCAGAGGTGAAACTCAAGGTGTGGCCTTGGAGTTGTTTAGATTCTAATCCCTCCTTTATTGGAAAGAGGAGTGAAAAGGTTAAAACATTAGAATCAGCTCTACTATTTTTACTTCTTTCTAGAAAAGAATGCTCACTATAATCTGGTTAGGGATTGGTTGATGAAACCCCCAGTGTCCTCTAATAGGAATTATATTCTTCCTAACAACAAACAAACAGATGATAGATAATAGATGATAGATAGATGATAGATAGATAATACATAAATGATAGATACATAGATGATATAGATAGATAATACATAGATGATAGATAGATAGATAGATAGATTCTTTAAAATGCATATGAAATATCAGGAGGATACCTTTATTAATCCAGTTCTCTGATGAGTCATGTGTGTGACTGCAGCTCAGGGGTCTTTGGGTTCTCACATTTCATAGTGTGGGGGAATCCCCTGCTGGCCCTACTCAACTCCAGCTTTGGGGTTAAGGGTCCTCAGAGCAAGAGGCTATGTGGATGAGTGGGGAATTTTTTAATGTAAGTAAAATTAGAGGATTTTAAAAGTCACCAAGTGATTCTAATCATAGCAAAAAAATTTACATAAGGATATAACCAGTGCATAACTTACCGGAGCATCTGGGTACCTGTAGTTCTTTGAGCCAATGAAATAAAGATCAACACAAATTCTATTCTCAAAGATGGTGCTGCATTTGTTAGAATAAGTTCCATGGTAAAAGATCAGATTCTATGTTCGCCAAAGCCTCTTTCATTTTATAGAAGAAAACAGAGATCAGACTTCTCTGACAGGGAGGGCATGTCCCCTCTGCCTGGTTAGACTGTTTTATTGTCTTACTGCCCCCATTCTACTGCAGGTGGAAAATGAACCTTAAAAATAAAAGAAGCAGATGAAGAACTGGCCAGCCTTCCACATAGGACATACACAGGTTTGTAGGAAATAAAAAGTGTGTTTCAGGGGGAAATGGAGGCTGTTTAAGAGTACTGAGGGAATGAGCACACCCTGGCTTCTGGCAGTTTACAAGATTCTACGTGGTCCGTTTCTCATCTGCAGTGCAACAATCTATATTTGTGGTTGCTGATGGGAGGGAAAGAAACATACTAGTAAAGCTTATGAATAATATTTAAAAGTGAAAAAGCAAAACCTACTTAATTATCTCGCTTTTTTCTTATAAAAGCTGATACTACCTCAAATCCTCAAAGCTCTTTCCCTATTTTCCCTCAAAGCCATTGTAAACATCAACTATTATTTACCAGATATGACTTATTACTTTCAAAATGTCATTTTATTGTTTTTAAATGAGGTAATTTGCAATTCCCTGTACCATTCATAGGTGTCTTTTTCTGAGCCCCTTTAAAAAAGGAAATTCATGAAATAATAATAAAGTGTGTTTTTTATGTCAATTTCATTTATTTTTAAACCAATCTGTGTTGCACTTTAACCTTTTGATTGTTTATGTATCTCTTAGATAGAGTAACTGCACTAAAGAATACTTTAGCTCTCTCCTGGTAATGATAAACAGAATAAAGAAAGAGAATGAAATTCCTTTGATAAAAGGGCATTTGTACACAAATATAATTAGATTTTCCTTCCATGTTAAAAATAATATCCATTTCCTATTTATCCCTTTTTATTTCAACTAAACAATCTTAGATGTTTCATATAGAAGTGTTTCTTTTGTTTTTATCATCACTAGAGAGCAAGCATTTGAACTTCCTCCTAATTTGATTATATAACATGCTAGCATACAGCAAACTAACATCAAAGCCTGTTTTCTACTTTTGTTGGCAACTATTCTGAATAAACATATTATGTTGGGGGCAGTTAAAAATAACTATTTCAAATACACTAAATATGTTTCCTTAAATGGTTCTCTAAATTATTTCTCAACCTTATTTCCACCAGTCTGGATAGCCCTAGAGGTATTTTCAATCCCTTGAAAAGTTCTGCTGTTTATTCTGAAACTCTATGAGACCATAAGGTAGGAGTGCATGTTTCTCACAGTTACTAATGTGTTAAAAGAGACATACACTAGAGGCGAGCCTTAAAGTTTAAACTTAGAGTCACTGATAGCTATAAAAGTACTCGCTCAAAACCACCTAACCTTCTTAGCTGGTTAAAAGAGTTTAATCCTCTCAGTTATTAGAAGACCTTTGAAGTGAAACACAGAAACTCAGCCCTTCTGCCTGTTTTTAAAATCTCCCTGACTATAGACTAAATCACAGGCCAGTGTGGGCGGTGAGCAGTGGATTACTTGACTTGAACTTTGCTCCAGTCGGGACATTTTAAGGCTTATAAATCTTGAATCCATCTAAGTTCACCTTAAATTAGCCTTGCAAAAACACACTCCAAACTCCAGTTGTCAGCCTGGTGGCTTTTGGCCAGATGCCACTCAGCAGCTGAAACACTGATTAATTGTCATCTTCTCTTTCTCTTTTTTTAATTTTTTTTTTGGTCCTAGACATAATTTTTAAGGGGGCGGGGGAAGAATATGCAAACTAATTGGATGTGAAGAACAACTATAGCTGAATAATGGTACTGTTAGCAGGTACATTTTATATTTAAAATCTCTGTGATGAAAACAGAGGGCTTGGCAGCCTCACTGTGTACACAATAATGCCATCTACTGCACAAGGAATCCCGGTCTCCACCAACAAGTCATGCCAAGATACAACAGATTTTTCAATTTTCCAGCAAATAGAAACAAAATACTGGTTTCAGGAGGTGTACTCAACAAACACTTCCCAATGTGTTTCTGATTTGCGGTCAGAATGTTTTTACTGCTGGTGCCCTGCACTTTTGAGACATTTATTTCCTAAAAGAAAGATTCCTTTCTATAAACCTCAACTGTCTGTTTTTCAAAGCAATTTAAAATCAAACACACAAATAAAATTCTTAACATATGGAAACCTTCATATAAGGCCTTACGTATTCAGAGTTAAAATTGTTTTATAAACTGTAATGCTTTGCAGATGAAAATACAGAGAGGATGACTGTTTTTAGCACTAATGCTTTTTGACAGCGTTAAACCTTGTTTTAGTAATTGACATCAAAATGTTTGGTGGTTTTAAATGGACCATTAATAAAAATGGCATGTTTTAAGTATTTTAAGAAATTGTGCTTAATACTGTGAAGTGGGATAAAATTGCAAATATAATATGGTGTTTTTATTATTTTTACAAAATTCTCATAACAAAACAACCCTGGTTCTCCCCCCACCATCACCCCATGTCTCTAGAGAAACTTCTGAAGCTCAGAAAGAGAAAACATTTCCTCTTTATTCATCCTCAGATTCTCTCTGGAATCTTTCACAATTTCCAATTCAGAAAACAAGACAAAACCAAAAAGTACCATCCTCTTCTAGAAGGACTCTAGATGGCTACTCAATTCAACCGGATCCCCAAACACCAGGAATATGTACTAAGTTCTCTATCATGAACTGGAAAGATAAATCTGAAGGCATGAATTTTAGTACCGCCTTTCTCCTCAGACATATTATATTCTTGCAAACCACTTAAACATCTCTGCCTCAGCTCACTTATCTGCAACATAGGAATAACAATGTTTACTCTGCCAAAGTAGAAAGACTTTTGGGACAAGTTCATCAAATAGTGTATGTGAAAAGTCTTTGTAATGGAGGCAAAATTGTTTAATCTCAATTCAACAAGTGCCTACTAGGCGCCTGTCACTCTCATCCACAGTGCTTAAAAAAGAGCAAATACCTATCAACAGTATGAATCTTGCTCTTGTGGAAATTTTGAAGAATGAAATGAATTAAAGTAGAAAGTAGGATGGAGTTGAGGCGAGAGCCATTTGGTTCAGAGAAAACTATTTGAAAAGAGGAAATGGGGGCAGCAAACTTCGAATGATGCAGCATTGCAATATGGAGATAGGTAGGCAGGAACAAATATGACTGGGCTAATGGCACGTAAAGAGACAATGTATAGGGTTCTCATGCATTTATTTGTTCAAGTATTTATCGACTGCCTATAACAATTCAGAACTACACTAGTCAGTAAACAAAGGCAAAACAGACCCAGTCCCTGACCTTGCACTCATGAACATGGGAATGGAGATATCTCAGACCGATTTCATTTTCTATGGATATTTACCCAGTAGTGGGATGGCTGGAACATATGGTAGTTCTAGGTCTGATTTTTTTTTTTTTGAGGGAACTCCATGCTGTTTTCCATAATGACTCTACTAATTCACATTCTCACCAATAGTACATGAGGGTTCCTTCTTGTCTTCATCCTTACCAACTCTGTTTTAATTTTTGACAGGAACCTTTCTAAGAGCCTATGATGTGATACCTCTGGCTGCTATGTCAATGAGTCTTTGGTAAGCAGGTGGAGAGATGTGAGGAGTAAATAACCAGTTGGGAGACTGCCCGGCTGTCCAATGAGGTAGCTGGGAAAACGGCACATGTTTGAAGTGGAGAGGGTGAACACAGATAGGAAACAAGATTTTTGTGTTGGTCATGAAAGATATTGGTCATGTTAGATATTTATATGAGATCAAAATGCCTACTCAGAGGAAGGGTCTAGGAGAGAGAATATGAATATGTGAATATTATCAACACATAAATGTTATTGGAAGTGGCAACTGTAGAAAGAGAAAGAAGATGAAGAACAGAACTCTGGGAAATTCTGACATTTAGAAGTTGGTAAAGAAAGTGAAATAAGAAAAGGAAAATGAGAAAAGCCACCTTAAGTAAAAATGTCTGAAGAGCAAATAGTTTATATACTGATGAAAGGCCAATAAAAATTAAAATAAGAGAATTATCACTGGCTTGATAAGGTGAAGAAAACTTGTGACTTTGACAAAATTCATTTACTACTATGGCAGGGGCGACTAAAGAAGGCTGGAGACAGAAGGAGAAGCAGCAACAGTGCATATTGATTCCTTACCTACCATTTTCTCAGTGAAAGGAGTTTTGTTCCAATCTAAGGGAAGTTCTCCCATTATTCATGTGTCCTGAATGTCATCACCCCCTCTTGTTTTCTCTTGAAATTCGCTTCTATACTATTCTTATTTCACTTCTGCACTCTCATTGTCACAGTTAAATATTCCTAATTAAATTCATACAATATGACTTAATTTTTACCCATTTTAAAATATTTCCCTTAATTTTACCTCTTCACTTCAACTATTGCCCCAATTATCTGCCTTCCTTCATATCCAAATTACAAAATGAAAACTGTTTTTATACCTGTATTAAATTTATCAAGAAATGAGAGTCATCCTTCAGAAGAAGGAGTTGACATGATCCCCTGGTGATTCTATGTCCACCTCCACAGGGTCAAGCAAGCTAAATAACAGTTGGTATAGATTAATTGTTAGCATAAACATGGAATCAGGAATTCACGGGGATCACCATACCAGGGCTCAGAGAAGAATCAATTTACTTCCTGATTAGAATGTGCCACTGAAATTCTACAGGAATGACAGACACCAGAGGCAAGGAAATATTTGTATCTGAAGCAAGCATTCAAAGGACACAGTACTGGATAAAACTTATGAACTCAAGGCCGCCAAGATCTCCAATATGCTAGCTAACTGTCCTGTGGTGATTATATAGCAGAGTAGAAAATTTCTAAAACTTACGTATTAAATTCCTAACCATATACATACCCACAAAGAAAAATGTTCCACCTTTTTGTAAAAAACTGAATTTGAGAGACAACCATTGTGGCCCACATACCAGAGAGTCAGAATAATTTGGAGTTGACCCTCTGTGCAGATTTGTAGTAAAATGTTGAATAGTCTTATCTTTGACTCCTAGCTCTCGCTATTGGTGAGGTCAATTAATCAGTGCAAGGGGGGGAAGAAAAACGATGGCTGCTCTCAAGAACAAAAGTGCAGTTCATGGTGTGCTGCAGATAAGTAGATAACTCGCCTCCCAAAATAAACCCTCAGAAGGAGATTTGCTGGACAGAGAATCAAGTTCCCCATGATCTTCCAGAAAATCCCCACCCCAAACCAACCTGGAACAAGTTTAGAGTTTGAACTCAGCAATTCTCTTCCATGGTGGCAGGGTAGGTCAAAAGGAAGATGGTGTGACCACAAATGGATCTCTGGTCCTTCACAGACACCAGAGGGGTGGACATGACTCATGTTTTAAACAATCGTGCTAGAAATACATTGCGTGGCTAATTGAACATCCAGAGAAAATAACTCAATGAATGAGCCATTGTCCTACCACTAGGAGAGACCTCTTAAATCAATTCAGTGGCATGTTAACCTGCAGTGTGCTAATGAGAATGTTGAAGAATACAACCAGACAAATATAGACAGTAGTCTCATAATACCAAAGTAAATGCTATTTGACCCAATAGGGAGAAGGCTCATATTGTGCAGGGAATGACAAGATAGGCCAATGGTTAGGTGCTTAAGAAGAGCTTCAATATAACAGGAATAGGTTTATGGGCCTTTAATAGTTCTCTAGAGGAAAATGTGGGAGTTTTAACAACCTAATCCCTTCTTCTTTATTTTGCCCCACCACCTTGCTTTTTCCTTTTACTCCTGCTCTTAATGAAGAGTGCAGGTCTTTTTTCATGACCTTGTAAGGGACAATAAGAATAATGGGAGGGGGGAGAATCTGTCTCAAAACTAAGAAGCTGGAGTAATTAAAGGATTTTTATTGGAAAAAGCAAAAATCACAGACTACAGAAAACAACATACTAGAGCTGAACTTTGAAGTACCCAATCCATGGAAGAAGCAGCTTTCATCCACGTAGAGGGTCAGGTCTTTCTTTAGTTATTTTCTGAGACCAATTAAATTAGATTTAATTAGATCAGATTAAATATTCTAATTTATTTGTGTTCTACTTTTTCTTTTGGGCTTCTGTTTCTTCACATGTGATTATATGTAGGGACTGAGATTCCACTTTTATTTGGGTTATATTTTTGATAATCCAAATGAGATGAAATAAGGACCTAGATGTGACTATAACCCTGGCAGTTTTGAAAATGGACTAGCAAGAATATTTAGAATATAGACTTGCAGGATAAGATAATTGTCTTCCATATAAAGAGGAACAGAAAGAAACAGTTTAGTTTGTTAACGAGGCTTCATTGATTGGCTTAGTGAGAATGCCAACAACTATGGGAGCTAATAACTCAAATTACAGAAAACCAATAGGCAAAGGGGTCATATCAATGTCTGAAGCCTGAGGCAGAGTAGCCAGAGATTGCACTTGTTTGAGATAAAAAAACAAAACAAAAAAAACCCTCCCTTCTTTTTTCCTACTCTCACACACTCAATACAATGTTCAACACAGAATACTTCCCCTCTTATAGCCAAAATGTGTATGGGAGTTTCCCAAATAGTAGACACACACTGGCTGTCCCATAATTTAATTCAATTCCAATACTACCTACCCAGAGATAGTGTCAAGATTGAGGGTTTGGTTCAACAAGAATGACTCACTTCAGATGCCATTCACAAGCCCCATGTCGTGGCCTGGACTTCTGACCGACTAGTTATAAATTGGGTTCCCTTGACCCTCTCCACTGGTTCAATTAACTTGCTAAAGCAGCTCATAGAGTTCAGGGAAACTGTTTACTTACATTTACCCATGTATTCTCCTTTGTAATAAAGGATACCAATGAGCAGCAAGATGGAAGAGAGCCATTTGGGGGCAAGGTGTGGGGAAAGGGCCCTCTGTTCCAGGAGCACCTCTCTCCAGGCATCTTCAGAAGCTCTCTAAAGCCTGTCCTTTTGGGTTTTATGGAGGCTTCATTACATAGGCATGGTTGATTAGATCATTAGCCATTTGGTGATCAACTCAATGTCAGCCCCTCTCCCAACCACACCAGCTCAGAGTTTGGGACTTAAAGGTCCAACCCTCTAATCTCACGGTTGGTTCCTCAGCAACCAATTCATCTTCTGCTAGTCCCTTAACCAAAACAGGGTTTGGGGTCTGGCATGGTGACGCATACCTTCATTCATGTTGCTTCTAGCTCTTGGTGGTCATATCTTGATTTAGTTAGCAGTTTTCCAAGGACTGTTAGACATGGGAGTATTAAATTGTACCCCTTTGGTTCCCCAGAGTTCTAAACATAATCCATTTTTCTCTGTTACATAACAGCAACCCATTTGTCCCTGTGGTAATAAATCAGCTAAGGCAGTTACAATGACCTCCATTTCTTTGCCTGATGGTCCAACAGGATGAAAAACCAAAAAGAAAAAAAATCCAGGGTTAGAGTTGGTCTTAGGGTTAGGTCTCAGCACCCAGTTCATTGGCATCACGTTGATGTTTCCTCATCACCTTCCTTAGACACTATACATAAAAGTCCTTGAAAGATACTCTTAAAGGAAGGAAGAAAAAATAATTTTGTACTGTGTTATTGAATGGAGCACGTATTTTTAAAAAGGGCTCCATTTAGCCTGGCGTGATGGCGCACGCTTGTAATCCCAGTACTTTGGGAGGCGGAGACCGGAGGATCCGGGTTCCAGGCCAGCCTCAGCTCTCTCTCCCTGTCTGTCTCTCTCTCTCTCTCTCTCTCTCTCTCTCTCTCTCCTTAGTGAGGCCCTCTGCAACTTCGTGAGACCCGGTTTCAAAATAAAGTATAAAAAATAGGGCCGGGGGCATAGCGCGGAGGTAGAATGCCCCTGCGTT
>PVJS01023453.1:0-29582 GCA_004027185.1 Glis glis | reverse complement strand
AAGAAAGAAAGAAAGAAAGAAAGAAAGGAAGGCATAGAGCCAGAATCTAGTCAAAAAAGCTCCAAACCAGTCGGGCATGGTGGTGCACGCTTGTAATCCTAGTACTTGGGAGGCTGAGACAGGAGGATCGCAGATTCAAGGATAGCCTCAGCAATTTAATGAGGCTCTCAGCAACCTAGTGAGACCCTGTTTCCAAATAAGAAATAAAATCAGTCTGGGGGTGTAGCTTGGAGGTAGAATGCCTCTGGGTTCAATTCCAGTACCACAAAAAAAAAAAAAAACCACTTCAAACAGCATAACTCAAATGACACAGAAAAGTCGAAATGTTAGCCGGGCGTGGTGGTGCACGCTTGTAATCCCAGTACTTTGGGAGGCAGAGACCAGAGGATCCGGGTTCGTGGCCAGCCTCATCTCTCTCTCTCTCTCTCTCTCTCTCTCTACTTAGTGAGGCCCTCCGCAACCTCGTGAGACCCGGTTTCAAAATAAAGTATAAAAAATAGGGCTGGGGGTGTAGCACGGAAGTAGAATGCCCCTGGGTTCAATCCCCAGTACCGCAAAAAAAAAAAAAGTTGAAATGTGAGACATAAACCCCTCGTTCAGTGCCAGCATGCGCCCATCACCAATAGAAGAGTCTTTCTCTTTTTCTCTAAGACTGCAACCTGACTTTATTAATTATCCTCCACTTTCCATTTCCCTACTTCTCTTTCTCCTTACTTTCCTCAAGAGCTTTAAAAAAAATTTTTTTAGCCTCTCCTTCGGCTATGTAACCCCCCTGCCCACCCCAGGCTACCTCCCTACAGCTCTTCCCTATCACTGCCAGCTTTCTTCAGGGAATTAAATTGCCTCTACTTTCTTATTCCAATTCACTCTTGAACTCACTGCAATAAGGCTTCAAACACCTCATCCCCCCACTCGCACATCCCCTCACGAATGGTGGCCCCCCATTGTCAAATCCAATGTCCACCTCTCCTGACCCTGTGTAATGGTTTGGATTTAGAATGTCCCCCTAGCCTCACAGAAACAAGGTAGCGATGCTGGAAGCCGGGCTTGGTGGCTAAAGAGGGGTCCCTGGGGGTGCAGCCTTGGGGTGATAGATAGTTCTCTCCTCTCTGCTCCCGGCCTCCAGCGTGGGAGCAAAGCCTTGTGCACTTGCTCTCTGCTTCCCTCCACCATGCTCTGAGCTCCACAGGTGCCAGCCTCACATGGACGGAACCCCAAAGCCCCCCAAACTGTGAGCAAATACATCTTCCCTCCTCTAGGTTGTGTGGTCAGTTGTTTTGGAGTAGAGCAGTGAGATGCTGGCCTCTTTGTTGCATGTGACACCACCAACTGGATACCCCGTTTTACCAGGAGCCCCTCTTTCTTGACTCCTCTATCACTGCTCCCCCGGCTGCTCCTTCTCAGTTTCACTTGCTGACTCCCCTCCCTCCTCCTGGGGTTCTACCAGTGACCTGCCAGATGCCTTTGGCTAAGGCGCTACACACTGTAGCCTGTTTGGTTTGGGTTTTATCCAAATGCCCATATAAGGGTTCAATACCCATCTAATGGTTAAATGAGTAAGTGCATAAATGAAGAATATCTTGTATTTTCCACATGATATCTGCTGTAATTTGAGAGTCCAACAGTATGCCTGCAACCCTCAGGCAAAGAGAACAACTTTTACAAATATTGTATAAACCTAGGTGTTATCTCCATTCCCAACCAAGCAGCTAATCCCTCCCATCACAAGGACAACAGCCTCAAGTCAGTAAATTCCACAGTGAGTTTTGAAGGTCCCAGTTTTCCTTTACATGATCGGTAGAGCTGGTTCCATCAGAAAGATTTGTGTGATTGCAGATATAATCTAATCAATTATCTGGGAATAAATAGAGCTATAAAAATATAGCAGTTATTCATAATAATCAACCTTGAGATGTTATTCAGAGAAGTCAGACATTCCATCAACAACTCATAGCAGTTCAAACGTGTTCTCCTATCTCAATTATTAGGATTCCTTATTCTCATTGGTTTCAATCAAAGGCAATTTGTCCCCCAGGGGACATTTTGGCAATGACTAGAGACATTTTGGTTTCTCATGAATAGAAGGTGGAGGTATCTAGTGGGTAGATGTGGAGGCAGGTCAAGATTTGCCTTGGAAAAGTCTAAGGGTCTTGGGAAGCCATGGCCGCACTTTTGAACTTGCTGCAAGCAGCCTGTTCCTCCAAGGTAAACCTTCCTGTTTTCCTTGCTGGCGCGAACTCCCCGATATCTCGCGTGTTCACCTTTGTCTCAAGGACCTTCTGCACATCTCTGAATGTAACCTTCCTGCTTAGGATGACAATAAAATCTGTGGACAAGTAGCCACTGGGGCCTCCCCTCAGGTGCAGCCCTGGCCTGCCCCTTTGAGTCTGCTCTCTGTGTCTGTGTCATTCTTTTTCTCTGAGGTACGCTGGTCATTCCCAACAGGTAGACGTCAGAGATGACATTAAACATCCTACAAGGCCCAGCCATCCCCTCCAGCCCAAATGCCAACAGTATAGAAGTTATCCACAGCCTCAAGTCTTGATCCCATGTGTCTTCTGCATTCTTGGTGTGTGTGCGTGTGTGTGTGTGTGTGTGTGTGTATGGTCTTCGGAATTGAACCCAGAGGCATTCTACCTCCAAGCTACACCCCCAGACCAATTCTATTTATTTGGAAACAGGGTCTCACTAGTTTGCTGAGAGCCTCACTAAATTGCTGAGGCTGTCCTTAAACCCACGATCCTCCTGTCTCAGCCTCCCAAGTATTAGGATTACAAGCATGTGCCACCATGCCCGGCTTGCAGTCTTGATTTATTGTCATGAGATGGAGAGCTTTTTGTTTGCCTGAGTATCTCTTGGGGAGAAAACAACTTGTATTTGGAGGAAGTATTTTTAGCAATGGGGTTAAAAACAAGACTTCAAAAAGCAAGTTTAAGTAACCAAAAAGCATGACTAGACTTCTTGTTCGGCATCATGAGTCCTGTGTCAACTGGAAAATCTTTTGTTTTACTGGGCATCTGAATGAGCTATGGCAGAGAATAGGCCAAAACTACTCAGAAAAAGGAGAAAGAAACCCCCGAGGGCAAAGCAAGTGAGAAAGTGCTTTGGAAGAGAGCAAATGGGTCTAAAGAGGACTTTATAAAAGTTTTTTGTAGTCAGGTATATGATACTCCTCCTCCAGTTGTCCTAAGAACTTTCCTACCTGACGCCTGTTTGTTTGTGTGTTTGCTTGTTTGCTCGTTTTCTTTTGTTTTGGGTACCCAGGGGCAGTCTACCTCCAAGCTACTTTGTCTGTTTATTTGTTTGTTTATTTTGAAACAAAGTCTTGCTAAGATGCTGAGGCTGTCCTGGAACCTGTAATCCTCCTGTCTCAGCCTCCCAAGTACTGGGATTACAGGTGTGCTCCACCACACCCAGCTCAACTCTGGTTATTTTATACAATCAGAAAGGATTTTATTGATGTGTGTCTATTGCTGTAAAGAGATTTTGAGTTTGGCATCTAAGTCAACCCAGAGCCAACCTAGAAATGCTAAAATGGGACTAGAGAACCTCTGGGGTATAGTGAATATCTTCAGCATTCGCAAAGGCCTCACTAACCCATGAACCTCTCCCCTCACCTTAGAGGAAACTCCACTGGGCCAAGAATCATCTTAACTCTGAAAACACAAGGCAACCACCTTCCATAAGCACCCCAAATACAAGGCCAGCAAAGAAGGATCCCTGAACTGTAATGAATACCGCATGTTTCCACTGATAAATAAAACGAAAGGCCCAGGGATTCCAGACTGAGGCCCTGAATGAAACAATGACATGACATGACATCACAGCAAAGCCGCACAACAGGGAAGTGCGAGAAGGCTGCATCTCTCCAGGGAGTCGGTGGAGCGTAAGGCAAAGTCCAAAACGGCCTCCAGTATGGCGGGGTTTCAGAAAAGGGAACCAGGTCTCAGCGCAAGGGTGCCTGAGCTCCGGTGACGCCCGGGAGGGTGCCCGTCTGCCTTCCTACAATGCACACTGCGGGTCGCCCCAAGCCTGAAACGGCCGGAATAGAATCTCAAAGAAAGCCAACGCACAAGACGATTTCCACATTTCTATCAAATTTTACATTCAAGTGTTGGTAGGAACAATCTGAGTTGATTTAGGCAAAATAAATAAAATGCAGTGTTTAACAGTTTATCAAGCACTTCCAGGCAGCCCTTAGAGACAGACATTATCCGGCAGTTCTCACTGCAAGCTGGTCTCCCAGCAAAACCGGGAAGACAGGCGGGCAAGAGGTGGGAGAGCGACTGCAGTGGTGGCGGTTCCTGACACTGGGGTCAGCAAGTCAGAGAAAACAGTTATACCCTGAGCTTTCTACACACCAAACCCACCCAGCAAGTAGAGCTGGGAAAGGGGAGACCCCTCCAGGATACAGGGGCAAAGAGGGGGCAGGAAAAAGAGGCTCTGTTGAGTTTTCCTCAAAAGCTGCAGTTCACACTGACATCTCCTGGTAGACTTGGACGGGGCAGGTGCTCACTGTTACATAACTGATTTCCCAAGCCGGCTGAGATCTCACAGCTGGTTCTTTAAGACAGGAAGGAGCCCGTTGTGGTGGCGCAGGCTTGTAATCCCAGTATTTGGGAGGCTGAGACAGGAGGATCTGGGTTCGCGGCCAGCCTCAGCTACTTAGTGAGGCCCTCCACAACTTAGTGAGACCCTGTTTCAAAATAAAGAATAAAAAATAGGGCTGGGGGTGTAGCTTGGAGGTAGAATGCCCCTGGGCTCAATCCCCAGTACTGCAAAAACAAAGTAAAGGAAGGGGTGGGGTGGGGAGAGGAAGTGCTAACTAAATCAATGAAACCCTAAGGCATGAGATACATACGCTTTGTTGCCTGCTCCTGGTTGTTGGTTGCAAGAAGTGTGAGCCTAATACACGTTTGCTGCAGTTCGCTCGCCTGGGCACCTATTGGTCTGGCTAGTTTCATCTTCTGAACTTGAGGCAGCAGAGAAGCTTTACCCATGGGCCTTTGGAACTTCGTTTTGCCAGCAGGATGCCCTGCGCTTGGAGTGAGGGGTCTTCCTCACCTCATCCTGAGAGCCTCCCATCCAGGAACACAACCTGAAACCCCTGGGAAATTTGGGAAAACCTGAACTATAACCTGAAATGTATAACAATCTCTCGGTGCTAATCATTTCTTTTCAAGTATGAATATGCCAGCCCTCATGTGGAATAGAACAAGCAAGTTTTGTTGGTTATTAAAATTCAAAAAGAAGCCGGGCGGTGGTGGCGCACTCGTAATCCCAGTACTTGGGAGGCTGAGACAGGAGGATTGCAGGTTCGAGGACAGCCTCAGCAAATAGTGAGACTTTCATCAACCTAGCGAGGCCCTGTTTCAAAAATAAAAATAGGGCTGGGGGTGTAGCTGAGAGGTAGAATGCCCCTGGGTTCAATCCTCAGCATGAAAAAAAAATAGTTAGAGGGGCCTGTGATACTGGCTGGATCTAAATAAATGCAGGGCAGTTGCCAGGAGTCTCGGGCACTATTTCTGTGTGTCAGCCTCCAGCGCTCTGTGACTTCGACTTTGACTTCCTCACCTGTGAAATGAGGCTTGGATGGTAAATGTTCTTTTATATTGCACGCAGGCTGCGGTCGACTGGCAGTGGCTTTCTGGATGGGTGTTTGTTTGTGAATATTCTGAGGTGGACAGTGTTTCAAAGGGAAGAAGGATCATGATTGATCAGGGATGCCTGCAGTGCACGCAGGATTGGAAGCACTGATGCACAATTGACCATGTGTGGAAGTTCCTCTCTGGGGCTGCAGGTCTCCAAGCCTCCAATTTACATGAAATGAATCAGGACAGCTCCCTTCTTGACCTCCATTGTTTTGGTGAGAAGTCGGATGTTAATCTTTTTTTTTTTTCAGAGAAAAGGCAAAGGTTTAATTCAAGAAAGGTGGGGATACACGTTCAGGGGAGATGTGGGCCATCTCAAGACGGGGAGAGCTCTGCGCACGCGCGAGAGAGAGAGAGCAAGCAAGAGAGAGAGCTGTTAATCTTATTGATGTCCCCATAAACGTAACAAATCATTTTCCTCTCGGTGGCTCCAAGATTCATCTCCTGTTTTTTTTTTTCAGCCTTATGGGCATTTAATTGGAATAAAATGCATGTTGTTCTATTTTTGATTTTTAAGAAACCTTCAACCTGTTTTCCATAATGGCTGTGCGTTTACATCCTCACTAATAGTATACAATGGTTCCCTTTTCTCCTCACCTTCCCCAACACTTATCTCTCGTCTCGAGATTTTCCCTTTGGTCTTTGGCTTTCAGCCATCTGGGGCTTGTTTGTATTATTTTTTGCTTGCTTCTTTGCTCAGTAACTCAGATAGACTTTTAGTGAAGCCCATTTCCCAACCAGAGATGAGGGGTCTGGGGTAGCAGTGGTTTTAGCAGGGCTCTCCTTGGCAGTCTGTTCCTTCGATCTCTCTGTTAAATTATCTGCCTCATTTCAAGCTACCCTCAGCCGAAGGGCCCCTCTCAGTGCCAGCTCATGGCTCTGCTGTTTTCAACAATGCTCTTGGGCAGAAATTGCTCCACAGTCTCATCTGATTGAATTCAGACAGTGACAGTTTGGGGACCAGTCTTGGAGATTTGTTCTGTCTGAAGAGGGCTCTTCTGATCTGTTTCTCTCCAGTTCTTACCCGTAAACTATCTAGCTTTGGATTAGCTTGCCTAGTCATAAGGGAGAGAAGCTACCAGCTTCCTCTTGTTTACCACCCCCAAAAAAATTTTATTATCTTTAATGGCACCCTTAAGCTTGAACTTCCCCATACTCTGTTTTAAATAATACCAGTCACTTTGGGGAGAATTCCAGAGCTCTTTTTTTATATGGACTACCTCCTCCTTGGGCAAAACCTCTAAGCCCTGGGCAAGGGCAGTAGACTCTGGCCTTCTCAGCTTGCCTCTCCTCGCTTGGAATCTCTGCCCTATGAATCAATGGGGATAAGAGTGCTTGGGGCCCAGTATTCTTACCCTGTCACACCCGGGAGAGCTCACCTCACCCCAATTCTGGGTTGAGGGTACTAGGGATTGAACCCAGGGAGTTTCTACCACTGAGCTACCCCCTCACCCCAGCCCTATGTTACTTTTTTATTTTGAAACAGTCTTGCTAGTTTGCTGAAACTGGACTCAGTCCTCCTGTCTCAGCCTCCCAAGGACTGGGATTACAGGCATGCATCGCCGAGCCCGACTCCTCGCTCAAACTGCAGCTGCATTCTTCAGTAATGTAGTCTCTTTAACTCAGTTTGAGGCAATGTAAAATGCTGAGAGCCTGTCCCACCTGGTGAAATACCATTTCCCTTGATCAAGAGCTAAAAGGAGAAGGAACCCCGTCTTCCTGGCCACGCTCATCTGATGTGGAGCTTCCATCAAGCCGATCCACCCGCGAGCAGGGATCAAGGGAGCTGGTGAGGGCCCAAGCGCCACAGGCTCTGGCTGTTCCTGCCGCATTTTAACAGATTTTCTTTCTTTTTTAATTTTTAAATAAATACTTTTTCATTTACTGTATGCCCTTAGGTCAATTTTCAGACTTGAAATTATTGGGCTTTTTAAAAATAGTTTTTTAGCAGTTATACTGTTTCATTGAGTTAGTCCGGAAAACTCTAAAGATTTTGCTGTGATAGGTAATTTCCAAATTTGGCTCCTTCCAAATGATTAACAGATTAAGCCTCGGGACAAATCCCAGGGAGTAATTCATGGTTCTTCTACCTTGTTTACTCATTAAGTGTTGATTAAGAAAGTAAATTGCATTGTGTGTATATACCACAGTTTCATAACCCATTCATCTGTTGACGGACACCTAAGCTGCGCGGCACGCACGCACGCACACACACACACACACACACAACCACACATACACACTGGAATTTTGCTCAGCCATAAAGAACAACAAAATTATGTCCTTTGCGGGAAATGAAAGGAATTGGAGAATATTATGGTGAGATTCACCAGTCTCAGAAAGTAAAGGGTCATATGTTTTCTCTCATGTGGAAGCTACAGGCAAACTAAAAACAAGAGACTTCGGATAAATGAGGAGAGAGACCAGTAGACTAGTGGAAGGGGGTATGGAGAGGGAGGTGGGGAGGGGAAAAGGGAGTCTTGACGAAGGAAACAGTTCAAATAATGCTCTCTAGCTATCAATACCTATTTCATCATTATGACCAGGGAGGAGGAAGGAATGGGCGGGATCCAGAGGGTAATGCACCAGGTGCTGTGTGCATGTATGCTTCTGTTACACTAAACCTCAATATTATGCATGGTTACAATTCACCAATAAAAGAATATTTTTAAAAAAGCAAATTGCAAAAGTAAAGCTATTTCCCATCCTTTTCCTGCCGTTTTTAACTCAGAACTATCATGAGGCCAAAATGTTCTATGATTGCATACAAATCAACCACCACAAGTCAAGGTTAAATATCATGAGCCAATCTGATAAAATAAATTCAGGATAATATCAATGAGACCAAGGATGGTAATAAAACCACATGGTACTTTTCATTTGTTTCTCTACCATTCATCAAAAAAGCATCCCATATGGCCACACGAAACATACTTGCACTATTTCTAAAGGACTTCCAAAATAAGTTTAGACCACCTCCAAATTTAGATTCAAAGTGGTAAGAGAATTGTTGAAGTCCAACGAAAAACCCGCAACTGTGACAAGGTCTATGTACCATATCCACAGTCCATCCCAGATCTGTGAACAACAGACTAGGTTCATTTGCACCATCAGTAAAAATAATTTGGCAGAAGCAGTCATCCTGAAGTAACTGACAAAAGTACACACTGTAAAGAAACTGTTTAATTCCACTTATACAGTGTCATGTGCCGTATATTGAATATTTGCATTCTCTCTGAAGTCATATGTTGACACCTAACCCCCCGTGTCATGGCACTTGGAGATGAGACCTTCGGGAAGTAATGAGGTCATATGGGTGGGGCCCTAATGAATGAAATTAGTGCCCTTGTAAAGACGATCCAGAGAGCTCCCTTGACCCTATGGCCACGTGAGAACACAGCAAGACAGATGTCTATGAACCAGGAGACAAGCCCTCACCAGATACTGAATCTACTGGACCTTCATCTTGGACTTTTTAGCCTCTGGAGCTGTTAGAAATAAATGTCTGCTGCCAGGTGTGGTGGCGCACGCTTGTAATCCCAGTACTTGGGAGGCCGAGACCGGAGGATCCGGGTTCACAGCCAGCCTCAGCTACTTAGTGAGGCCCTCCGCAACTTCGTGAGACCCGGTTTCAAAATAAAGTATAAAAAAATAGGGCTGGGGGTGTAGCTCGGAGGTAGAACGCCCCTGGGTTCAATCCCCGGTACCGCAAAAAAAAAAAAAAGAAAGAAATGTCTGCTATTTATAAGCTATCAGTCTATGATATTTTTGTGATAGCCCAAATGGACTAAGACACATGTCTATTTCATAAGCATACTTGGAGAGAGGACATTAGGTTTACACTGGCTTAGCTGATCATTGCAGATCACCAGAAACAGCAATCCTGTGTCTGAAAGGATTATACAACTGCATCATTGCATGGTGAGCCTGCTGGCTCTGGGAAGGGCAATTAGCTCTCCCAGTTTCTGCTGCACCAATTAACTTGAACCTGCTTTTAAGCCAATCAAAGAGAAAATGAGAACCGGCCAGCACAACAGAACCCTACAATCCCTGAAGAAATGACCTGAAATCCAGCCTTTCCCCCATCAATAATGACAGGACGGTCCTGATGTAAACCGCCATTACCATGCACCATTTCCAGCCTCCTGTGAGACATGACGTGGTACCCCCAGTCCTTCAGGAGAGTTATGTATGACCTTGGATGACACACGTGGCATAACTCCTAAAGCTGCTCCTGGGAGAAGGGGCATGGCAGGAGGGCAATCCTCAATTAGTCCTTCATGTCTTTGCACATTCACTCTGTAACAGACACCGAACCAGGCCTTGGGATGCAACAGTAAGTCAGATACAGGCCTTCCCTCCAGGAACTCCCAGTCTGAGGATAGGACCAAATAATTACAACTTCATGTTAGAGGAGCTTCATGTTACAAATGAGACATACGTATATGGTATAGTTGGAACTCATAAGGACCTTAAGATCTCTGAGGAGGGGTAAAAGACAGAGTCACAGAGTAGGAGTTATAGAGCCAACGTCAACTTTTTAAGATGTGTTTAGTCCTGTCTTTCCCAGTCCTGCATCAGTCACCGCTGATCACCTCAAGGCTGGCTGTCCAGCCCAGGAGGCCCGCAGCGCTCCCACTCACTCCGCTGCCAGATGGGTGAAGAGATCGTGAGCTATTGTTTTGACCCTAATGGCTAGAACATCAGAACTCAAATTCCAGACAACGCTGCCAAATTCAGCTCCTCAAATCTGCCCTGCCAAATGGCAGTGGACATCCTACTAATGAACCCTCATTCGATCAACCATTTTGCCAGATTAACTAACTCTGTCCATTCCCTTTATTAAACAAATTGACAGGTCCACAGTGCGTCCTAGACAGTCAAAGTATGTCAGCTACTCCCTGGAATCCTGTATGCTCCTGCTTCCCCTAGAAAACTAATTGAATGTTTGCCAAAAGTCACTTGTGTTTGTTTCCAAACTTGTTTATGCCTTGTCATCTGAACGGGGATTGTCGGGAGGCAGAAAAATGCCTCCCAAGGACGCCAACATCCTAGTCCCCAGAATTTTCAGACACATGGCCTTAGGTGGGAACAGGGAGTTTGCAACAGTGATTAAGGTTAAGGAACTCAAGATGGGAAGACTAGTCTAGATGAGTCAGTGAAAAGTTAGAACATTTCTAGACTATAGTCAGAGAGAAGGGTGATAAGGGTCAGAGAGTTGCTGACTTTGAAAGCCACAAGTCTAGCACTGCGGACAGTCTCTCGAAGCTGGAGAGGCGAGCAGCAGATTCCTCTAATGCCTCCAGAAAGGAATTCAGTAGTTCCGCTGACACCTGGACATTAGCCCAGTGTGACCCACATCAGACTCCTGAGCCACAGACACACCACAAATTTGTGTTGTTTTAAGCCACTCTATGCGTGGTGATCTGTTCCAGCAACAATAGAAAACTCATACAGAGATTAAAAACAGCATCCCCTCCAAACACACAAATAAATCCACCTCAGCCTTGTTGTGGTTCTCCACGGGTGTGAAGAAAAGTCCATGCGCAGGTGGTCTTTCATGCCCCCAGCACCTTGACAAGGATGCATGAATCCTGCGTGTTCGAGACTCAGTGTGCAGGCAAGAAGGAAGGAATGCCAGTCCACAGACCAAAGCCTTTTACAACAGCTTTGCTAAATCAAAGCCTGCATGCATTTCTTAGAGGGGGAATTACAGGAATGAGAGCTAAGATACAAAGAATGGAAAGCTTTAAAGTAAAAGACATACTTCAAACCCCCTACTTACTGCCTATGAATGAAAAAGAATTTGGGAAAGGCATACGAGAAGTAAAAAGAGGCCAATCTCTGGACATAGGCAAGATTGGGTTTAGTCCCTTCTTTGAACTAATTACTAAACTTTGTCGGTAAAACAGGAGCAAAAATACCAGTTCCCAGAGCTGTAAAGATTATCAATAATGCATGCAGGTCTCCAGGCACATAGGTGTTCGATACACGTTAGTCACCACGCACAGGCCTGCTACCTCTCGACTTCTTGTTTCTTGGCTTCTGATGCTACCTTAAGCCTGGCTAGAAAGACGCACCCGCCACATGCAGGGCTTGGATTTTTCCCTTACATACGTTGCCGCCTTTGATCTTGACAATACGCTGAGAGGTAGGCAGAGGAAGCCGGCTTGCTCTCTAGAGGTAGAAGCCAATGTGTGGAGAGACTAAGTGATTTGCGGACCACTGGTAAACGGCAAAGAGAAGACGAGAAGGCAAACTCTGACTCCTGATCCAGCACTTGTCCCATGTCCCTGCACCTGATGGCTGCTCATCCTGTCTCTGGTTCCGCCTGGTTCTCTCTGTTTGGGAGCTTCTGCCATTTCACCTGAGGCCACGTGTCGCGTGCTTCTTGTCCCACACTTCTCACAGCGAGAGCCTTACACTTCCTGTGCCGTCTTTCCCACAGCTGTGAGCTGCCCAAGGCTCCCACCTACACTGTGCAACAAAAGCCCCATATAATAAGCTCATTATGCCAGGAATGGTGGCACACACCTGTAATCCTAGTACATGGGAGGCTGAGACAGGAGGATTGCAGATTCACAGCCAGCCTCAGCTACTCAGAGGTAGAATGCCCCTGGGTTCAATCCCCAGTACCACATTTAAAAAAAAAAAAGGCTCATTATTTCCCAGGTCTTACGTAGGATGTGAGGAAGTGAGGATACCTGGGTTTTGAGTGCAGCGCCACCATCTACCAGTTTAGGTAAAGACCAAGAGGCCTCAGTTTTCTCATCTGTGAAATAACGTCTTTACTCAACATGATTTACAATGCTCCTTGCAACTCTCACACTCTGATAAAATGCTTGCATAAAAAATCAAAACCAGTCCAGCGCTGAGTACTTTGTACTAGACTGAATGAAATGCAGAGATGATGAGGAGTTGAGAGAGAAATATTAACACTGAAAAGTCTGCTCCTTCCTCCTCGAGGAGGAAAACACACAGAGAAGCAGCTGGCTGCCTTGCTGAAGATACGAAACCGCTCAATCATGCACTATACAAAGCCCCAATCTGGTGAGATTTCTTTTTCTCTAAAGAAACCTCAAGCCAAATCAAAGAATTAAATCTCTCTTCCACGTTTCTCACATTTCACTCATAGAGCCAGAAACCCAGAAAGGCTCAGGATAATTTCCTTCAGTGCCTACCCAGCATCTGACTTGGTCATCACGGCGTCCCTCTTGTATTCGCCTACCTCCAGATACCTGGTAGCGGCAGCCTCAGACACAGAGTCGCCTACCACCCACTTAATGTACCGTTCTCAGTCAAGCCCAGGCAGGAGATGTTTCCCAACTCTCTTAGACAATGCTCTCCCTGATACCACACAGTGCAAAGGATCATAAGA
Organism: Glis glis; assembly: GCA_004027185.1. Lineage (NCBI taxonomy): Eukaryota > Metazoa > Chordata > Mammalia > Rodentia > Gliridae > Glis > Glis glis. Next base: position 16,553 of record PVJS01023453.1, on the reverse strand, counting down.
AACTACTGCAAACAAACAAGCACATGGCAATAAATTGGATAATCTAGAAGAAATGGATAAATTCCTAGACACATATAATCTTCCAAGATCAAAGCATGAAGGAGTAGAAAATCTAACCAATAACTGGCCGGGCGTGGTGACGTACGCTTGTAATCCCAGTACTTGGGAGGCTGAGACCGAGGATCCGGGTTCACGGCCAGCCTCAGCTACTTAGTGAGGCCCGCTGCAACTTAGTGAGACCGTGTTTCAAAATAAAGGATAAAAAATAAGGCTGGGGGTGTAGCTCAGAGGTAGAATGCCCCTGGGTTCAATCCCCAGTTCTGCAAAAAAAGAAAATCTAACCAATAACAAGAAGGGGAATGAATCGTTAACAAAAAGTTCCTCATCATAGAAAAGTCCACGACTAGACAACTTCACTGCTGAATTCTGCCAAACATTTGAAGAAGAATTAATACCGATTTTTCTCAAACACTTCCAAAAATCAAAGTAGAGGGACTACTTCCAAACTCATTTTATAAAGCCAGCAATACCCTATTACCAAAGTCACTCAGGGACATTACAAATAAAATTACAGACTAATAACCCTAATGAACACGGATGCAAAAATCCTCAACAAAATATTAACAAACTAATTCAACACCACATCAAAAGACTCATTCACCATGATTAGGTGAGATTTATCCCTGGGATGTCAGGACGGTGCAACATACACAAATCAATAAATGTGGTGTACCACATCAATGAAATGAAGAGGAAACCCTGTATTATCATCTGATGATAAAAACTTTCAACAGATTAGGTGTTGAGGGACTGTACCTCAACATAATAAAGGCCGTATATGACAAACCCATAGTTACCCTCATGCCTAATGGTGAGAAGTTGAAGGCTTTTCCTCTCAGATCAGAGGCAAGATAAGGATATCTACCCCCTCCACTTTTCTACTCAAACAAAATATAGGGGAAAAGTTCCATGCAGGGGTCTGGGCAATGATGGGGGGATATAATTCCAAAATCACAGATAATGAACAGAAATAGACAAATTGGATGGCATCCAACTGAAAAGCCTCTTCACAGCAGAGGAAACAATTAGCAAAGGGAAAACAGACTGGGAGGAAATATTTGCGAAGCCATATGTCTGATAAGGGGTTAATTCGAAAATATATGAGGAACTCAACTCAATAGCAAGAAAACAAATAACCTGCGTGAAAAAAAATGAGCAAAGGACCTAAACAGATATTTCTCGAAAGAATACCTACAAATGGCCAAAGACATATGAGATTATGTTCGGTTTCACTGATCATTAGGGAAATGAACATTAAAACCACAATAAGATATCACCTCATTCCTATTAGAATGGCTTTTACAAAACATGAAAGATGAGTGTTTGTGAGGATTTGGAGAAAAGGACACTCTTGTATATTGTTGGTAAGAATGTAAATTAGTAAAGCCATTATGGAAAACAGTATGGAGGTTCTCAAAAAACTAAGAATAGAACTACTACATGATTCAGCAATCCTGCTATGGGAAGTCCATATCCAAAGGAGCTGGAATGATGGCTCAAACGGATATCTACTCTCCCATGTCCACTGCAGTGTTATCCACACGAGCCAAGGTATGCAATCAGCCTCTGTGCCCATTAGTGGGTGACTGGATAAAGTAAATGTGGTATATAGGCATAACAGAATGCTATTTGGGGTGTGTGTGTGTGTGTGTGTGTGTGTGTGTGTGTGTTACTAGAGATTGAACCCAGGGGCATTCTGCCTCTGAGCTACACTCCCAGCCTTTTTTATTTATTATTTTTTTTTTGAAACGAGGTCTCCCTAGGTTGCTGAGAGTCTCGCTAAGTTGCTGAAGCTGTCCTCAAACCTGCGATCATCCTCTCAGCCTCCCAAGTACTGGCATCACAGGCATGCACAACCACGGCCCAGCAACTATTTGTCCTTTAAAAAGGAGAAATCCTGTCATTCGCAACAACATGGATGAATCTGAAGGACTTTGTGCTTAGTAAAATAAACCAGGCATGCAAAGACAAAGACTACATGATCTCACTTTTATGTGTAATCCAAAAAAGTTCTATTCATAGAAGTAGATATTAAAATGTTGGTTACCAGGGGCTGAGCAGAGGAAAGGAATGGGGAGTTGTTAGTCAAAGGGTACAAAGTTTAAGATAGTAGAAGGAAAAAGTATTAAAATCTATTATACCGCTGGGCGTGGTGGCGCACGCTTGTAATCCCAGTACTTTGGGAGGCGGAGACTGGAGGATCCGGGTTCGCGGTCAGCCTCAGCTCGCTCTCTCTCTCTCTCTCTCTCTCTCTGTGTTTCTCTCCCTCTCTCTCTCTCTCTCTCTCTCTCTCTCTCTCTCCCTCTCTCTCTCTCTCTCTCTCTCTACCTAGTGAGGCCCTCCACAACTTTGTGAGACCCGGTTTCAAAATAAAGTATAAAAGATAGGGCCGGGGGCATAGAGCGGAGGTAGAACGCCCCTGCGTTCAATCCCCGGTACCACAAAAAAAAAATCTATTATACCACAGGGTGGCATAGTCAATAATAATGTATTGTATATTTCAAAAGGACTTAAGAGACCAAGGACGCAGAACTCACACTGTAGGGCAGATGGTACTGTGTTTCCTCACTTAAATGTGGAATCCAAAGCAACCTAACTCATAGAAGCTAAGAGTAGAATGGTGGCTACAGAGGCTCTGGGTTGGGGTTAATCGGGAGATGGATGGTCAAAGGGTACAAAATCTTAGACAGTAGGAATTTTTTTGCACAGTGTGGTGAATATAGTTAATGACAGAGTGTTACATATTTAAAAATTGCTATAAGAATAGATTTCCAGCCGGGTGCAGTGGTGCATGCCTGTAATCCCAGTACTTGGGAGGCTGAGACAGGAGAATTGCAGGTTTGAGGCCAACGGGTGGTAATTTAGCAAGACCTGTTTCAAAATAAAAATAAAATAGGACTAGGGGTGTAGCTCAGAGGTAGAATGCCCCTGGATTCAATCCTCAGTACCACAAAAAAAAAAAGATTTCAAATATTCTCACCACAAAAAATGTTAAGTACTTAATGGGCTAAATAGCTTGATTTAATTATTCTACATTGTATTCATAAATCATAACATCACTTTGTATCCCATAAATTATACAATTACAAATTATCAATTTACAATAAAATTATTTCACATTTCACAAAAAATGACTGAGTAAATTTCAAATGTCTAACCATAAAATTAGTAAGATGATGAATATGTTAATTAGCTTGATCTAATCATTCCCATTATATACATATGTCAAAACACCACATTGTATCCCATAAATGTATACAATTGAGTTATCAATTTAATATTAAGTTTTCTTTTAAAACTTATTTTGTTTTTATAGATTTTTAAAATTAAGGCATGATTTTTATACAGTAAAATGCACAAATCTTCAGTACACAGGCCAATGAATTTTTAGTATGTATATGGGCAAATGACCTGAATAGACATTCTTCAAAAGACGGTGAAAATGCTCAATATCACTAATCATCAGAGAAACAGAAATCAAAGCTGCAATGAGATATCACCTCGCCCTTGTTACTGAGAAAGGTTAGGAGAAAACACAACTCTTACATACTGTTCGTGAGAATGTAAATTAATACAAGCAGTACAGAAAACAGTATGGAGGGGTCCCCAAAAGACTAGAAACAGAACTGCCATATGATCTAGCAATCCCACGACTGGGTATATCTCCAAAGGTAAAAATAACGTTAAATTTTTTAGGAAAATGTTTTCTTTGGTTTTGCTGCAATTAGCCTTTGTGTGTGTGTGTGTGTGTGTGTGTGTGTGTGTGTGTGTGTGTTTTACTGGGGATTGAACCCAGGAGGCATTTTTACCTCCGAGCTACACCCCCAGCCCTTTTTATTCTTTATTTTCAAACAGGATCTTGCTAAGTTGCTGAGGCTGGCCTTAAACCTGCAATCCTCCTATCTCAGCCTCCCAAGTAATAAAATTACAGGCATGTGCCACCGTGCCCGCTTCAGGTACACTCTTCTTGAAGATACTTCTGCAGGCTTTTGGAACCTCTGCTTATTCATTTCTTCTGTCCTGAACCACACAGCCATCCCAACTCCCACTCAATCACTCATCTTATTGCCAACCTACCAGGTTCTCACTGTTTTCTGTTTATGTCCCTCTACACCCTAAGCCATTTCTCTAGCCCCACGACCCTGATTCAACACTGGATCCTGCTTTGATCTCAGCTCCTAATTGAGATGCTTCCTGCCAATCTGAGTCAGTATTCTGAACAATCCCATCTGACTCAGAGGAGGAAACATACCATCTGACCCTGGTCCTGGTGACCAGGGTCCCCACAGGCCTGCCCCTGAGCAGAATCCAGATTACTCTGAGAACCCAGCCAAGTAAGAGAAGCTTCCCCATCAAACCAGATTGTGAGCCCCAGTTTGGAGCAAATGTCTGAGATAGCAAAGCTCTTGTCCCTCATCTACACTGTTCAGACACCTAATGGCAACCAACTTTGTCTTGGGGGAAGGGGAAGAATCCTGAATACTGCTTCTGAAACAGCTCCCCAGATCCCACAACAGTGGTCACTCCAAACGAATGCTCCTTCCTGGGTGTGAGTGGCTTGTGCCACTGGTTTCCCCTCAGGCAGTGAGTAAAGAAAGGGATCCACAATTACGAGGGCCCTCCAAAAAGTAAGAATAATTGCTTTACTCTTGGAGATTATTCACAAGAAATAGCACCTAATGAATATCTTTTGATGCCAAAAAAATAAACGTCAGTGAGGGAGGGAGGAGAGAGAGCATTAATTCTGATGCTCTGTCTGCCTTTGCTCATTCTCCTACATATTTATGTCCTAAATAAATGTATTTTTCTTTAACCAAAAAAAGTTATTACTAGATCCATAAAAGTAATTGGAATTTGATTTGTTCATTTTCTACTTACCAGATTGTGAGCAACCTTGGTCATTTTAAACTCTCCAAGCATAATTTTGGAGAAATAAAACTACCCGCCGAGAGCTCAATTGATTCGAACCATCTTAATTATCTCAGCACTAGGCTGCTACCAAATGGTCTCTACTTTTACAAAACGATTTGAAGAGAAAATATTCCCTATTGCAAGTCTGTCCTTCCTCTTAGAGGCAGCGTAATCCTCTCCCCGCTGTTAGCACCTAGCTGTTCCCCTGAGCACCAAGATATACTGGAACCGCCACTAAGGAAGGGCCAGCACTCTTCTCTCAAAGGCAAAGCAGGAGATGTCACCTGCTAAAACAGAGGAAGCATGTGCAACGACATGGAAATGGCTGAGAGGGTGGAGACCTGGGTCTGGATATGCAACATGCAGCATCTGTCGGGCTTCTGTGGGTCAGTCTCACCATCCGTCATAGCGGGAGAACAATACAGGCGCTACAAACCATGCGAGATTGTTCCACACCTCACATGAAAAAAGCACATAAAGGTACTTTGAAAAGCTGACCTCTGAGCTGAGCATGGTGACAAACTCCTATCATCCCAGTACTTGAGAGGCTGAGACAGGAGGATTACAGGTTCGAGGCCAGCCTCAGCAACTTAGTGAAACCCTCGGCAACCTAGAGAGACCGTTTCAAATTTTAAAATAAAAAGGGTTGGGGGCGTAGCTCAGAATGCCCCTGAGTTCAATCAGGAAGGAAGGAAGGAAAAAGGGAAAAAGGGGAAGGGAAGGAAAGGAAAGCGAGGGAAGGAGGAAGGAAGGAAGGAAGGAAAGAGGGAAGAAGAGTTGAGCTGTATACAAATGCAAGGTTACAATCACTACCAAGTGAAATCTCATCGTACTGGGGAAGGCAGTTATTTAGTTCAAAATCTTTCCCTGAGCTGAGTGTGGTGGTGCATGCTTGTAATCCCAGTAATTGGGAGGCTGAGACAGGAGGACCACAGGTTTGAGGACAGCCTCAGCAAGTAGTAAGACTCTCATCAACCTAGTGAGACCCTGTTTCAAAATAAAAATAGGGCTGGGGGTGTAGCTCAGAGGTAGAATGCCCCTGGGTTCAATCACCAGTACCAAAATAATTACCTAATTAAAAAAATAAAACTTTCCCTGAGCTGGGTGTGGTGGCACACACTGGTAATCCCAGTACTTGGGAGGCTGGGACAGGAGGATCGCAGGTTCAAAGCCAGCCTTGGCAACTTAGCAAGGCTCTCAGCAAACTAGCGAGACCCTATTTCCAAATAAGAAATAAAATCAGGCTAGGAAAGTAGCTTGGAGGTAGAATGCCTCTGGGCTCAATCTCCAGTACCAAAATAGAAAATAAAATAAAACTTTCCCTGACCGAAATCATATCTGCTCCATTCCCTATATATGATCTGAACAACTTCTTGGTGCTTCACTGATAGAAAACATCCCAAATCATCCTTATTAGCACGTTGGTTTCACAATTATCATCTTCCAGAATGCTTTTCCACTCAAATCAACAGCAGAGTGATTCAACCCAGGTAGAGACGGGAGGCCGGAGGGCAGAGGAGTCAAGCTGGCCTCTTCTGTACTGCCCTTGGAGACATTGCTCCAAATCTGTCCTAACCTCCCTTGCTTCTCATATTGGTGAAAATATTTCTAGTGGCAGCTTTTGTCACTGCCTCGGAGACACGTCACCCCGACTGGCACACTGATGACACTGTCCTCAGACGCCCAGGGAGGCTCACCACCTTTCTCATCCATCCAGATTGCCATGGAAGGTCAGCCAGAGGATGTGCGGCCCCTCCCTTCCACACTCAGCGGGCACCGACTTCATGCCCCATCTGCCCACCATTCCTCGGCCTGGATCCGAGCCTCAGGCCCTTAATTCCTGCCCAGCACACACAAGCCCTATTATTTATTTTTCCCTGCTCCGCCAATGGAGCAAAAATAAGTTCTTGTTTTCAAACGCAATTCCTGGCCTGCTGTTCAGACCTAAGGAATGTCTCATCTTCCCCATAGAATCTTTCTGATCTGTGAGTGAAAATTCCAAAGTGACTTTGGTTGCCGTTGGTAATCAGCCCTGAAGTCGCTGACTTCATTTGTCTATTCTACTCTCAATATCAAGGTGACAGGAGTGTTCCCTTGGCAGGTGGCCAGGCCCTTCCTGTCTCCTTGCTGTCTCCAGGAAGCCTGCAGTGTGGGAGTTGAGATAAGAGTTCAGGTGACCCCGTAACACCTTTCCAGGACTGGAAGCTCTGACAGCACTAGAGAAAGGTCGCCACTTCGTTTTCCTGTGGGCAAAAACTCCAGGATAGCAGATTCTTGGCCAAATTTAGGATATCAGAAATGAGTCCCTCAGCAGCACGTGGGGAAATGCATGCCACTTTACTCTTGGTTACTATTTCCCAAAAGAATAGCCTGTCTTTTTAAGTAATTGTTTTCCATGGCAACTTCCTCCACACTAGAGGTGCAGGAGCAGTCCAAAGTTGGCCTGAGAAAATCCACAATATTAATCCCCAAGTTGCTCTTTCAAGCAGCCCAGGCAATCTCAGGCCAGGGGAGCCTTCTCAGCCCTCCTGTACCTGGAAAGGGTCTTTGGAGAAGTCAAGGAGACCAGTTCGTTCAGGTCTTTCACCGTCAATTTAGGGAAACAGATCAAAATATTTTACAAGGTAGCATAATAAGCCATGAATAAATTCTAGACTTCAGCACAAAGTCAGTGCTGAAATGTTGGTGTACTAAAAACTTTCCCTGCGGTAATGGTGGTCCACATTTCAGAAAGCTAGAGGGAAAACGCTAGGAAATCATTTTCTTGTTCAAAGAATAATGTGTCCTTTGTAGAGCTGCAAGGCTGAGCGACATTCCGTAACAGAGCCCCTTGGGAATGATTTGAAACAAAAGAAGTGACGTTTTTTCTTTTACTCATCATTCAACAATGATTTATTGAACACTTACTGTATGCCAGGCTCAGTAGGGAAAGATGGACTCAGTAGGGAAAGATGGATGCACCCTCCCTGGATCCTCCACTGTAGGAATTGTTCTAAACTGGTTGAAAAGGAAAACAACGGCATTAGCTGCTTTGATCACAAGTTCCTCCTTATTAAGTGCTAGGAACTATGCTAAGTACTCTTATTTAGTCTTCCCAGCATCCCTACCAGTTGGGTACAAATGAAGGCAGTGAGATGCTAGGGACTTTTTGGTCAGCACACAGCTGGTGTGTGGCAAAGTCAAGCTGCAAATCAAGGCCACCCTGACCCCAGAGCCTATACCTCGAGAAACCAGAAGATCCACTCAGAGGAAGTGGACCAGGAGTTCTTACAAGGGAGCCATCACATCCCAGCCTTTTTGTAATTTGGAGCATCAGAAGTGCTTTTCACCTAGACCCAGTGGTATTCGTTTAATTCATGCTAACATATAACTGTCCTCCGCCTAGGGGTGAGCCCAGCAGCTTCCTTCAGCTTCTCGCACCCATTTATAATTTTAGTAAAAAATACCGTTGGATTGTGCTCCTTAATATGTTTGGATGGGAATCTTGGTCCTGACCTCCTCTGCGGCAGTCAGTTCCGCTCCTGTCTAGACCAACGTGAGTTCCCACTTTCCTGTGTCCCCTTCCTCCTGCCTGTGAACTTTTGCCAGCTGGTTCTCACAGGGCTAATCCATACCCTCCCTTCTCAAGAACATAATTAATCCAAAGAATTAGAGCACTCCATCCCTACTGGCCACACCCACTGGCTCAGGTATGGGCATGAGATCCACCCAGATCCACCAGCCTTCCCAGTGCTTTTCTGCACAGAGAAAGATGGTATCTTACCATGTGGCGTTCAGTTGGAAGAGTGTGAGGTCAGGGCTCCCTTCGCCATTTTTCCCAGCACAAAGCTGAGGGACAGAGTGAATGCACCCTGACGACATCATTGAGACCTGGACCCCATACCTGACGCTAGTCGCACACCTGGAACTTTCAGTTTACAATGCCAGTAAGTGCCTTCTTTCCACAAGCTAGTTTGAGTTGGGTTCTATCATTAGAAATCACAAAAATTCTAACTAATTCATTAAGGTAGTTATCTGTAGACTTCTTTGATTATGTTTCTCCCATCACCAAAAAATTTTTCTCACCCTCAGTCTATTTATTATATACTAGCATTGTTTGACTAACATATTACATGATTATGAAGTGTGCCCCAAAGTCTATAAATTATAAAAGGATGATTTGAAGCTAAACATAAACAAAAGTTTGAATGTTTTCTTTCTGAACCACTTTGATTACATTGCAAAGTTCCTGAATGGTCACGTCCCACTCTAGAGACCACTGCATTGAAAAACGCAGTAGCCCTGTGGTCTGCAGACTGAAGCCATATTGGAAGGCTTTTCTTTAGAATGCCCAATGCTCTGTCAACGATCTAACTGGAATCCAAGATAAACCCTCAGAATCAAATACTCCTGGCATAAGCAGATGCCACATCATGTCTTTAATTATGTATTCAAATTGCAAATATTTCCCAAGAAACACCATTCCAAAGAGCAACGTCTAGAAAATGGAAAGAGGAGATGATGTAAAAAATAATCCTGGAAGAGCTGTCTACTCTCTTCTACCCACACAGCAAACAGGAAGGGAGGCCGTCCAGTCTCCTGAGCTGTGTGCCAGAGGCGAGCAAGGCAAGAACTGTGACTCTAGAAAGAAAAACCATCTTCACAGAAAAAAACTATTATGTGCCTGATACAAGTTTCCTGAATGCAGGTAGGAGGATAGGGGAGGTTGGGCAGTACCGAGGAAGTTAGGTCTTGGAAAACAGGGCGGTTTCTATTGACAATGCACTCGGTCGCTTTGCTGATGGCCGATGGAGACCATTGGTGGACGTGGAGGCCACTGCAGCGTGGGAGACTGGGGAATACAGAAACTCAGTAGTGTCCTTTCCTTTTCGACACCATCTCTGGGAGCCTCTCCGCCCTCACCGTGGAATTACAAGCATTCTAAACCCATTCCGCTCTTGTGTGCACCCCTAATGCTTGCTTAGCACAAGACCGGGCAACTTCTGGGGTGAACAAACGCATGTATTACCCAGCTTAGAGCCAGAAAAATAACACAGTTGAAGGCTTTGGGTTGGCAGGGGATAAGACAGTACGAAGGCCGGTGTATCACTTCTCGGCTGAGAGAACTTCTAAGCTCTGGCCAAAGATGAAAAGAGAGTAAGAAGCGTTTAGCCCTCTCTGGGTCACTTCAAACACGTGTGTCAGACCTGGGTCTACTCCAGAAGAAAAGAGAGCCCCTCTGAGGCTTCTCAATGACTCATTAAAATAAAATGATAAGAAAAGCAAATAGTCAATGAACATAAGCTCTTCACATGCATCAACAAAAAAGAAGTAAAAACTATCATTCCCCAACTTACAAATATAAAAACTCAGGTTTACAGAAGTCAAATAACTTGTCCAAAATAAAGTCAGGATTCAAGCACACAATTGTGCGGCTTCAACACTGTGCTACAATCCAGCTCTCATTGATTAAGCAGCCCTCTCTCCTCTAAATTAGCCCAGCTCCAACTCCTCTCGTCTGGGATCCGGATGTCATCCTTGGGTCTTTGCAGACTACGACCTGCCTTCCTGAACCTCTGAGTTTTAGGGCATCTTTAGGACCCTCTTCCTGGAATCCTGATTCTAGCAGCTCTCTGCTGTCCCCACCTGGCAACCAGAAGTACAGGCTCCATCACGTCAGCCAAACTAATTGATCCCTTACCAGTGCTATCCACTAGCCCACATGTAACTTTACGTTTTCTAGAAGCTACATTAGCAAATTAATAGTGGATTAAATTAATCTTCACAATATATTTTATTTAACCTGATATATCCAGAATATTATCTGTTTAATACCAAAAAGTTGTTAATGAGATGTTTTACATTCTTTTTCTATTAAATTTAATATATAAAGCCGGGCATGGTGGCTCACGTTTGTAATCCCAGTACTTGGGAGGCTGAGACAGGAGGATCTGGGTTCATGGCCAGCCTCAGCTACTTAGTAAAGCCCTCTGCAACTTAGTGAGACCCTGTTTCAAAATAAAGAATAAAAAATAGGGCTTGGGGCATAGCCCGGAGGTAGAATGCCCCTGGGTTCAATCCTTGGTACCCCCCAAAAAATTTTTTAATATATATTTTATACTTACAACACATCATAATTTGGACTAGCCACATTAGTTCACCACATGTAGCTACTGTAGTCAACAGCTAATCCTTAGACACTAAATCCACTCTTCATGTCCAGTAAAATTAGTCCCTGTCTGGAGATGAAATGGCATAACCAAATTTTAATGCTTAGCTCATGTGTCACATCAAATTAAACTGGAATATAATGGCATCTATCATTTTGGAGGTAATTTTAGAGTAAGGGAAGCACATGCTTTACGGTCAGACTGTCTCAAGTTCAAATCCCAGAGAAATGACTAATAAAAAAGGATCTTCACTTAATTGATTGTAATACTGAAAAACTAGGCATTTGTTTAATTTCCCTTAGTAGGATAATTGATAACAACATGTGATACATTATAAAGGTGGAATATAGCACATTATTTAAATTAATAAACTAGGTCTACATGTATGCACTGCATGGACATAACAATAATGTTTAGTGAAAAAAATGAATGATACAACAAGATACTTTCAGTATGGACACCTATCTTAAAAGTTTATATATTGTTTCTGGATATGTACTAGTGAAGTGGAATTACAAAGACATGCCTAGGAGGATAAACATCCACTTCAAAAGAGAGGTTCTCTGGGGATGCAGGGAAATGGGGTACAGTGTGGAAGGGGAAATTTCAACAATATTTGCAATGTGTTATTAAGGAGGAAGAAGAGAGGGGGCAAATTCTTTGAGACCAAAACTCAGGCAGTTAACAAATGACTACATGTCAGGAATCCCTTGCCTTTGGAACACTATTTGTTTAGCTTTTCTTACTAGTTTTGAGGTGGCCAAATAGCAAGCACAATTCTTATCTATAGTTTCTAGACAAACTCCGATCTGAAAATTCTATATTCCAAGGCAGCCCCTCTTCCCACCAGGCAAACTCATACTTGGACAGCAGTGACTTGGGGAAGGGAAGGGAAGCCCAAAGAGGCAGTCACTAAATATTGAACTTAGGACCTAGACGGGTCTAGGAAGAAATGGCTTTCTGAACCATCTAATGATTTAAGTTAAATGGAGCATGACAAGGAGTGCCTCCACAGTTTGCTCAATCTGTAGAATTTCTACTTCCAGCCACACACAGAATAGGAAATTTTGAAGTGATTAATGCAAAGTTATTTGTCCTGCAGGCATCTGGAATTTAATACAGGACTCGTAGCAGATTTATTTTATTCCAAGACCGACTTTTTATCAACATCTCCTAGCCCATCTGTGTTTCTGCAGCGAGGCTTCTAATGCTGAAGCTCTATGACTATTTCCACTTGCTCCATTATAATTATGCAAAACCAAGTGCTTTGTTCTGCCTGATCCCAGTTCAATTTGAACACCGAGTGAATGGGAAGTAAATTAATGTGGTGCAAGTGTCAATGGAATTATCATAAATTGGCACTTACCCCTGGAAACAAACCATCCGCTAATGAATTAATCGTACTCTTTATTTGGGGGAGAACATTAGATGTAATCAAATAGAGCATGCACATTCATGGCCCCCAATAAATGGGTATGTTATAAGAACGACAGTAAATTAATGACTGTCAATTTGAAGAAGCTGTCTAGCACAGGATATGCAGGTTTTAATTAGGAGTCCAGTAAAAGGAAACAGAATCTGCCCTGCTCATTTGACAATACTTTGTTCTTCCAAGGAAATATGACTTTTAATCAAAGACAAGGGGAATGATTCTCTGATGAATAGCATGCACACAATGTAATGGAAATCCTAAATGGTCACCAGAGAAAGTTTCTACAGAGACCACAATAGTCCTTCACAAACCAGCAGAAGGCCACTGGCCCTGGGTTCCCCGCAGATAAAATGTAAGGACTCATTAAAGGTATTTTATGGCTGATCTCTAAATTAGAGGCCCATTTAGAACCTTATAAAATACAGTACTCCAACCCAAATAGTGAGACAATGAACTACACCCTTGCTTTTCTGGACCTAAGCCTAGATTGGACCTGTCAAGGTGGAATTCTCAGCAATTCAGAATGTGTTGTATAGCCTGTCTTTTGGGACCTGTGCTGGCGGATGGAAGAGGCCACTCGGGCTTTTTTAGACTGGAACCCATGAACTTCTAAGAACACGCTATTCAAAACAGAGAGCAAACTGGGCATGGTGGCCACCGCTTGTAATCCCAGTACTTGGGAGGCTGAGACAGGAGGATCACAGAGTCGAAGCAACTTAGCGAAGCCCTCCACAACTTAGTGAGACTCTGTCTCCAAATAAGAAATAAAATCAGGTTGGGGGTATAACTTGGAGGTAGAATGCCTCTGGGTTCAATCCCCAGTACCCCCCCAAAAAAAAACAGGGAGCAGATGATACCCAGATGCCCATGGCTCATAATTAAGCAGGCAAGAAGTAAATCAGCCTGCATTATGGGAGCCAACGAGGACTAGGCAGGTGGAATCCAGGTTCCATCTGAACAGAGGTATCACACGCGGGCCCTCGGTTGTGCACAGGCAAGGAGGAGGAAGGAAAGGAAAAAACAATGCTACACACCTTTTCAGATAAAAGCATTCCCAGACTGAGTCCAAAATCTAGCCTCACATTTTCGATAGTTTTTTTCTAATTATAAAATCAATATTCCCTCATTTAAAACAACATTTTAATAAACTCAGTGAAATAACATTTAAATAACATTTAAAACATCCATGACTCTATTTACTCAGAAGATATTTGTCCATTTAATGACATATGCAATTGTTTGGGAGCAGGGTGTCTCGCCTGGGTACTATGGACATTTTAGACCCAATCCCTCTTTGTTGAGGGGGCTGTCCTATGACAGAATGTTCGGCGGCACCCCTGGCTGCCACTCCTGAGATGCCAGTAGTACAACCTCCAGCCCAGGCATGACGAACTGTCACATCTCCAGACATTGACAGATGGCCTCTGGCAGGCAAAGGCTCCCACTTGAAATCTACATCAAAGAAAACGATTTTGAAAGCAGCAATTCCCATTTAGTGTATCTTTCTATGTCATAAGGAACATTTCTGCAGCTTTCTTCTTAATGGCTTCAGAGTAGCTCATTATATGATGTACAATAATTTACTCAACCAGTCTTAACCAGTCCTTTTTTTCAATTGTGCTACAAAACAGTGAACATCCTTTTACATGCATATTTGAGCACATAATTATTTCCTTAGTATATATTTAAGTAGAATTTCCACCAACATTATATACCTATGTGAGAATACTAATGTCAATCTCAATACTCTGTATGGGGAAGGAGTGTGGGATGGGGAGGAGCCAGGGGAAAGCCCACCAAGTGCTGTGGGCATGCATGTTACCATCACTATGAACTGCATTATGATGAGACTACAATGCACTAATAAAAGTATTAAAAAAAGTAGGATTTCTCAGTCGAGGTTTTTGATTTCCCATGCCACTTTATTTTAAAACTTTTGACAACCTTCATACTTTCCATGTGTGGTTGGTGTCTGCCTTTATCTGTAACATTCTCTCCCACCCTCCTCCGTGAGTTGAGGAATTTCTGTGTTCACAATATCCCCACCATATCCAGATGTGCCAGGCACAAAGTAGTAGCTCAGTAATGTTTTTGAAAAGTTGAATGTATGTGTGAGAAAAATGGCAGTTAAAATTCAAAGGCCTTGCAGATTACCAGAGTTTTGTAATTTATCAAAAAAAAAGCATACTTGAAGTTAATCCTGAAGTAATAAATAGGCTATAGAGATATTTTGCTTTCAGAAAAGAGGTAAGGGTCTTAAGGAGAGACAGTTTAAAAGGCCAAGACCTAAACATTTCAGAGTCTCAAGTTTACAGTTAGAAGACATTTGGGTGGTGGTAGAGAAGCACTTAATAATTCATCAAATCCCCCTCATTCTGAGGCTTCTTTAGAAAATACCTATTTACAGCTGAGCATGGTGGCGCACGCTTGTAATCCCAGTACTTGGGAGGCTGAGACGGGAGGATCAGGGTTCGTGGCCAGCCTCAGCTACTTAGTGAGGCCCTCCGCAACTTTGTGAGACCCTGTTTCAAAATAAAGAATAAACAATAGGGCCGGGGGTGTGGCCCGGAGGTAGAATGCCCCTGGGTTCAATCCCCAGTACCACACACACAAAAAAAATACCTATTTACTGCCCTCATGTTTGTACAGCTTCCTTCCTAGGAAGAAAATACAAAAGACAGTCATGGTTTCTTGGAATGTTTTTATAAGTCAAAACTAAGAAATTCAGAAGATTCTTCTTTGAGCCGGGCATGGTGGCGCACGCTTGTAATCCCAGTACTTTGGGAGGCAGAGACCGGAGGATCTGGGTTCGCGGCCAGCCTCAGCTCGCTCGCTCTCTCTCTCTCTCTCTCTCTCCTTAGTGAGGCCCTCCGCAACTTCGTGAGACCCGGTTTCAAAATAAAGTATAAAAAATAGGGCCGGGGGCGTACCGCGGAGGTAGAACACCCCTGCGTTCAATCCCCGGTACCACACAAAAAAAAAAAGATTCTTCTTTGACTAAATCATCTGTTTTGTGATGGAAATCCTCCAAAATGAGATTGAATATTCACCTGCATTAACACTCTGTTCCTTCCCATGTCTAATTAATGGACCTTGAATCCCAATGTCACTTGGAAAGCACAAATCTGATTATAAACAGGTTTGATAAAATGCTTTCCATCTTTCTGCTAACGCCTACCCACAGATGGTTCGACACGCTTTTCTTAGAATAAATACCCCAATTCCTTCCACCCATACACCCTCTTTACCTCTTTTTAAAGTTAGGCAAGTTTTATTCTTTATGATAAACTACACCACGTCAGGCGCACCAATGGACGGGCAGAATGATGGCAAGCGCTCATTTAGGATTCAAGCAGGCGTCCTAGCCAACTTTCATAAGTGAGAATTAAAGAAGATAAAATATGTAGATCCTGGCAAATGGACCATACAATCCTCACTGCTTAATTCCAAGGTCACATCGATCCAGACTGAATATTAATCAAACTCCAATAAAAAAACAAATGACTTACCTTTGTACCTCAATTTATTTTAAGTTGAGAAATATCCAGTTAGCTCTCAGAGTCATTTGGTCCTTGGAAAATTAATATAACTGCTGTTAACATTATCCAAGCAACATATTTAAAATGTTTCCATCATTTTGGTGAGTTACTTTGATAAAATTAAAAAACTGAGTATTTGGTAAAATGCCTCTTGAAAAGAAGCCGTTTGAAAACACCTTTGCATTAATTGTCTAAGAAATTCCAGCTGTCATAGGTCAGTAATTCCCAACCTTGGGAACACATAAAAATAACATAGTAGCTTAAAAAAAAAATAACAGAGTAGCTTAAAAAAAAAAAAGTCGAGCCGGGCGTGGTGGCGCACGCTTGTAATCCCAGTACTTTGGGAGGCAGAGACCGGAGGATCCGGGTTCGCGGCCAGCCTCAGCTCGCTCTCTCTCTTTCTCTCTCTCTCTCTCTCTCTCTCTCTTTCTCTCTCTCCCTGTCTCTCTCTCTCTCTCTCTC